>LR750007.1:900296-1125296 GCA_902729485.2 Mus minutoides
AGAAAGTAGAGAAGAACGTGGAAGGTATGAGCACAGGGGAAAAATTCATTAAACAGAACAGCAATTGCTTGTGCTGTAAGATCAAGAATTGACAAATGGGACCTCATAAAATTGCAAAGTTTCTGTAAGGCAAACAATACAGTCAATAAGACAAAACAGCAACTAACATATTGGGAAAAGATCTTTATAAACCTAATAACATATATATATTCTCAAGAAGTTGGACTCTGGAAAACCAAATAACCCTATTTAAAAGAGGGGTACACAGCTAAACAAAGAATTCTCAACTGAGGAATACGAAATGGCTGAGAAGCACTTAAAAAATGTTCAACATCTTTAATCACCAGGGAATGCAAATCAAAAACAACCCTCAGATTCTACCTCACACCAGTTAAAATGGCTAAGATCAAAATCTCAGGTGATAGCAGATGCTGGTGAGGATATGGAGAAAGAGGAACACTCCTCCATTGCTTTTGGGATTGCAACCTGGTACAACTACCCTTGAAATCAATTTGGTGGTTCCTCAGAAAATTGAACATATTTCTACCAGAAAAACCAGCAATACCACTCCTGGGTATATATCCAGAAGATGCTCTAACTTGTAATAAGGACATATGCTCCACTATGTTCATAGCAGCCTTATTTATAATAGCCAGAATCTGGAAAGAACCCAGATGTCCCACAACAGAGGAATGGATACAGAAAATGTGGTACATTTACACAATGGAGGACTATTCAGCTATTAAAAACAATGAATTCATGAAATTCTTAGACTAATTGATGGATCTGGAGGATAGCATCCTAAGTGAGGTAACACAATCACAAATGAACATACATGATATGCACTCACTGATAATTACATATTAGCCCAGAAGCTCAGAATACCCAAGATACAATTTGCAAAACACATGAAACTCAAGAAGGAAGACCAAAGTGTGGACACTTTGATCCTTCTTAGAAGGGGGAACAAAATACCCATGGAAAGGAGTTACAGAGACAATGTTCAGAGCAGAGACTGAAGGCAAGACTATCCAGAGAGTGCCCCAACTGGGTATCTATTCCATATACAACCAACAAACCCAGACACTATTGCAGATGCCATCAAGATCTTGCAGACAGGAGACTGATATAGCTACCTCCTGAGAGGCTCTGCCAGTGCCTGACAAATACTGAGGTGGATGCTCACAGTCATCCATTAGATGAAGCACAAGGTCCCCAATGAAGGAGATAGAGAAAGTACCCAAGGAGATAAAGGGGTTTGCAGCCCCTTAAGAGGAATAACAATATGAACTAACTAGTAACCCGAGGGCTCCCTGGGACTAAACCAACCAAAGAAAACACATGGAGAGACACATGGCTCTAGCTCCATATGTAGCTGAGGATGGCCTAGTAGGTCATCAATGGGAGGAGAGGTCTTTGGTCCTGTGAAGGTTTTGTGCTCCAGTATAGGGGAATGCCTGGGCCAGGAAGCAGGAGTGGGTGGATTGGGGGGCAGGCGGAGTGGGAAAAGGATAGGGGATTTTCGGAGGGGAAACTAGGAAAGAGAATAACCTTTGAAATGTAAATAAAGAAAATATCTTTTAAAAAAAAAAGTATACAGTGAAGAAAACACCACTTCAAAAAAGATGCTAGGGTCATTGGATTTCAACATACAGAGAAATGAAACTAGATTCTTGGTCTCTAACCTTGGATAAAACTCAACTCTGGATGGATCAAAGATCTCAACATAGGTCCTGATTTTCTAAAATTAATAAGGAAAATGATGAGGATAAATTAAGCACTAGAGCCAAACTTACCCATTATATCAAAGAACCTCACTAGTTCTACTTGATTGAAAAAAGTTATCATTTTTCCAAAGCAACCCATATTAATATATCTTCATGCATTTTTAATAATTGCTTGTTTTAATCATTTGACTTTTAATTGCCATGTTATAAGCACTTTACTCTCTACCACATCTAAGATAAATTATTAATTAGGTATTTATCAATTGTTTTTTTAATTCCTTAGTTATTAGAATCCTCTGTTCTTTCTTACATAGGATAATTTAAGGATAAAATGAGAAAGTCATGTAAACTATCAAGACTAGGACATAGTATACATGGTTATTAGATATATCAAGCATTAGATCAATATATATTTCAAATATAATAAGTAATATGCTTCTCTAAAATCTTTCAGTGGTCGAAGAATTGAAAACATAAGTCTGTTCTGGCCTCATTATATTGTAACAGCAACACAGTAGAAGATTTTTCAGAGAATACACCATGCAGTTTTCTTGCACTAATGCGTTGTGACAATATGTTGTGTTTACTTCATGTTTCAGACTTCCACAAAATATCTTGAATCTGTGTGTGTGTGTGTGTGTGTGTGTGTGTGTGTGTGTGTTTATATGTGTAATTGTACACATATCTATTGATGCCATTTTGTTTTTACTAGGGTTAACTACTTAGTTTTATGCTTCTTAGTTGCAAAGAAAAAATACTTGAATACTTAAAAGAATAATAACTGGTAGTTACACCACAAAATTTGTGTTTCTAAGGTGACATGGCCTCATTTAGAGATAATGTGTGAGCTGAGTTCATACAATTAGAAGGAATAAAGTGATCAATTTAGATGCTGGGATCAATAGTAAGATTGAAATGTATTGACATTAAATTGTATAAATTAATTTCTCCCTCACATTTCCTGTTACAGTTCTCTGTTTTCTTCTATTTTACCATGTTTGTACTTCTTACTCCTCAGTATTTGTTTTAAAGCTTCTCATAGATATGTACATGACTTGATCATGATCAGACTTACAAGATCTTCAATACTTTAAATAAAAATATATTAAAAAGTGCCACAGAGACATCAATAGTTAACAAACATTCATTGTATTTTGTCAAAATTGGCAGTTCAGGCTCAATATTATGTAAAGTAGCCTATTGCACTAATATTAAGAAAATAATTTCTCAGAAATGCATGTCACTCCTAAAGATTTGCTTGTTCACATATCACCTGTGAATGTTAATATCTGGACACCAGGAGCTAACATTTTACATAATTACTGGACATTTGTCCTTTTATTAGTTGAAGATACAGTGCAAATGTAAACTCCAACTTCAATTTAAGAAAATACATTTGGTATTCTTATAAGGTGTCCCCCTTCCTCAGCTTTTTCCAGCTTTTCCCTAATTTAACCACAGAAGCCATCAGTTTCTGTATATTGGTTGGGTGTAAATATCAACATCTGACTCTTTCAGCAATCTCAACTAACCTGATTCCAAAAGATATCTCAGAAACTGAACTACCAACCAGGCAGCATACACCAGCTGATATGAGGCTCAAAACACATATACAGTAGTGGACTGCCTGCTCTGGACTCAGTGATAGAAGATGCACCTAACCCTGGAGACTTGGGGCCCCAGGGAGTGGAGAAGACTGGTGGGATGGGGGTGGGGGTAGGGGTGGGGACAGCCTCTTGGAGACAAGGGTGGGGTGGGGAGGATGTGTGGGATGTAGAACAATCAGAGGACTGGCCAGGAGGGGGGATAAAGTCTGGACTGTAAAAAAAGGAGCGGAAGGGGTCTTCAACCCTCTAGGTGGAAGAATAACATGAACTAACTAGTTCCCCCTGCGCTCATGTCTCTAGCTGCATATATGGTTCTTCTACCGGATCAACCGGTAGTAACCCTTCTCTCCGGGAAACCAGTATGTCTGAGATATACGGGGTCTTGTCCCCTTACGGTCCCGGTAATGCACCCTCCCCCACCCATCCCCTCGTCCCGCCCCTGCGCCCTCCCATTCCCTTT
Organism: Mus minutoides; assembly: GCA_902729485.2. NCBI lineage: Eukaryota > Metazoa > Chordata > Mammalia > Rodentia > Muridae > Mus > Mus minutoides. The sequence goes on from LR750007.1 coordinate 904,091, forward strand.
TAAAGACCTATTGTACACTTTACATTTACTTCTTTTATAGATTATTTCTCTAAAAAAAGAAAAAAAAAGATTAAAGAGTAAATGGAAAATGCAAAAAAAAATATTTTAGAACTTATTGTTTTTATGAACAATTCCTTCTCCATTTCAAATAAAGGGACTTTAGTTTCTGCACGTATACAAGTATTGATAGCCTAGACAGTTTTTATAAACAACTAACTCAATAACCACCTAAAATAAAAATCATCAAATAACCCAAAAACATATGGCATCCAGGAACTGAGCAATATCTGATGGAGAGGCGTCAACAGTGAGGGTGGTTTCAGTGGTATGTGAGTGGCAGGGAAAGTTCTGCCTTTGGCCATCATTCTCCAAAGTCCAATTGTCAAAATAAGTAACTCTGCTTTCAAATTTGTTCATTTAATAATTCCTGGGAGACGTTAGAAAAATCAAGTGCAGATGGCTAATGGAAGCTTATGTTTTTCCTAATGATAAATGACCAATTAATAATAGCAACTTCAGGAAAATGAAAACACAAAACCAAGTTTATTTATTATTATTATTATCATTATTATTATTATTATTATTATTATTATTGCTTTTGTGGAGCATGTGCCATGATTGTATACCAGAGAAAGATAAAGATGTCTTATTTCTCTTCCATAAGTCACTATAGAATGAGTTTCTCTATTCCAGATTATCAGATGAGAAAATTTACAAATAAAGTGGGTTACAGGTTTGAGTTTTGGTAGCATGGCAGAGAATATTTGAAGTCCAGCTACGACCCTCTAGCCACACCATTCCCTCAATTCTAATCAAGTTGTTTGAATCAGGAAATAACTGACTCATAATATAGCTAATTTCTACAAGAATATCAAAGTTTTAAAACAATGTGTGTTTTGTTTGTGTAAATGTGAGTGGTATGCCTGGGTGTGCAAATGTGTTTGTGGATGTGAATGCACATGAGTGTGCTTGCAGATGTAGACAGCAGAAGCTAACATTGGTGTGTTCCACTTTCATTTTTCATCTCATGTCTTGAGGAAGAATCTCTCACTGCTACCCAGTGCTCACTAGTCTAACTGACCAGTTGGCGGTAGACTCCTTACACTAGCCCAGCAATCACTCAGTTCTGGTTGTTTTGTTTGTGTGGCAAGTTCCTGACCCATTGAGCCATTTTCTCAGCCCCAAAAGTACATTTTCTAAATGTAGTTATGTGTAGCTTATAAGAAACTTATGGTAAACTGATAATGAGTGATTAAGAGAACAATGCGGATTACCAGTTTGATAAAATAACAACAACAACAACAACAACAACAACAACAAAAACACTGCAGGAAGGAGAAGTGGATTTTATTTTATTTATTTATTTTTTATTGCAAAATTGTGTTTATTTTGCATGATTTATGGACATTTTATGTTTTATGCTATTTTACACTATAAAGCTTCATATTTTCAGAAATATGAATACAATGTATTGAATGTTTTCCTTTTCTTTCAAACCATCCCTGTAGAAGTTTGTAGAATGTCTTGTTCATTTTTCTACTTTACTTATCTGTACTAAACAGTACCCCCAGAGCTCATGTCTCTAGATGCATATGTAGCAGAAGATGGCCTAGTTGGCCATCACTGGGAAGAGAGGCCCCATGGTCTTACAAACTTTATATGCCCCAGTACAGGGGAATGCCAGGGCCAGAAAGTGGGAGTGGGCGGGTGGGGGAGCAGGGCGGGGGAAGGGTATAGGAAACTTTCAGGATAGCATTTGAAATGTAAATAAAGAAAATATCTCATTAAAAAAAAGTAAAAAGAAAAGAAAATAGGAAGAGAAGTGGATTTTAAATAAGAGAAAATGTTATGACCCTTAGATCAAACTGCATAGCAAAGTTTGACATTAACTTCTTAATGACCTATACCAGGATTTTCCTAATATGGCAAAGAAATTTTGAAAAAATGAAAAGAAAGACAAAAACAGCAAAAAAGCAAACAAAACTCACAAGAGTAGCTTTGTGATGAGCTGGTTCACAGTGTTTAGGGATTAGTGACAAGACTGAACTTTTTCACATGGCAGAGCATGAAAAATTCTACATGCTCAATCAAGGTTCAGTTCAATTTTCCAAATATAATTATATTCAGGAAGGAAAGAATGCTGATGATTTTAGATAATACTGAGCCCTAAAAAATATTGGCAGCTAAAAATTTTAAATCATTTATAACTTGTTGATTTAAAGAAAATGTGTATAATATAAGAAATTAACTGGGAGTGTCTATAATGGAAAAATGAATTCAGAAATCAAATTAGAAATCTCCAGTTTTTAAGGTATACCTCATGAGGCAGGAGATGGATAAGCAGTTAAGCTATTGCAAAACTGGAGTTGATTCCCAACATCCTTGTTCAGCATTTTACAACAATTTGTAATTATAGAATCTGGGGTTCATTCTTGGCCTCGGATACCAGCACTCATGTAGTCTATGCTTTCATTAATACCACACACACACACACACACACACACACACACACACACACACACACACACACACACACACCAATAAAAAAATAAATCTTTAAAGCAAAGCACATAGCCCCATTTTCTATTTGTTGCCTAAGAATAAGCAAATTAAGGTGTGGCACTGAAAGTAGGCTTCCTTATACATAAAGTCATAATAAAGTAGTAGCTATTGCACATTCTTATTTGAGCATTACAGGGACAAAGGATAGTAATGTGCTTTGTTATTCATAAGGTGAGTTTATGTATTTGCTATTGGTAAAATGATTAGATTGGAAGAAAAGTTTTTCTACACATGTACTAATTTTACTGGGAAAAGTGGAATTGAGAAATGCAAGAGTTTTATTTATTTAGTCATCCACCTGACCAGAACATGATGTCTTCTTTTTTCACTCAAACTGATTTATTTCCAAAATAAAAATTTTACTTCAAATGAATGGAATATATCAAAAGGGAAAGGGGTTAGGAGAGATGAATTAGAATGTTACAAAACATTCCACCCATTTCTGACTTCAAAAAGACACCTTTGAGTTGAGGTAGACAGTAAAATAAAAATTGCCTCTAGTTTTTATGCCACATGCAAAATAAAATACAAGAGGCGAAAGAAGGGGAGGCTGCATTTCTCTTTAGCTGCCCAGAGCAGATCTCCTACTGTCCATGATTTTTAGTGTCCTCTGAAGTCACTAGGAGTTTTGTGTTAGGATTTGTTTGAGACAATAATCTGGTGTCCTGTCTCTTCCATCCTAAATTCTGTATGTAGTACAACTGAAGTCCATTACAAAGTGGTACACTGGAGACAGGATTTACATCCAAATTATACTTGCCTGCCCTGTCATAAAAATATGTAGCGATTCAGCTATATTCTGTAGCAATGACTGACAATAACTTTTCTTTATCACAGTCCCTTTGTTGCTCATTAGGACAGTAATGGATGCCCACAATAACTTTCCTTTCATTGTCTCTTCTCTTCAGGAAGTTGTTGCATATTTTGTGTTAACATGAATTTCCTTCCTCAGATCCACCATTGTTCTTCCTTTTAGAATGCATGAGCATAACGTCATCATTCATTTTTCTGAATATGACTTCAATTATCATGTCAATAGTAATATATGAATTTCTACAGCCTTAAAAGAAATGCTTGTATCAGCAACACAACCCCCATCTCTTCTCAGAAGTTTAATATTAATGAGAGAAGCTGAGCTCTTCCCATACCAAGCTGACAGTTTGTGTCACAGATATCCATGTCAAGTTTTCAAAAGCTACAGAACCAGAAGACGGTGGTACAGACCTCAGGGCAATGATGAGTCCTAAATGAAGCACAGCGGTATTGTTCTAAAGAGCAAATCGTGATGTGCTTTAACAGCTGTGACCTTCATGTACTATGTATGCTGTTTGTGTGTTCTAAAAAGAACAAAGTGAATGTTGAACAGTGGTAAAGCAGGAGTTTGGGGCTTAGGAAAACATGGTAGAGAATGGCCCAGGATTTGAAATACATTTGCAATCAAGGTTGTCTTTTCTTACTTGCGTAAAACAATTTGATATTGTGTATTGTATATGTCTTTACAGAGTGGCTCACAATCAAACACCTGGTCTTAGCCACTGAATAGGAAAAATGTTCTCTATCTAGTTCTATTCCAGCTGAGAACCCAGCGGCACTTTTTTTTTCAGATAATTTTTTCAAATGTATTCCCAAACTTACACATTGCAAAATTCTGTGGGTGGAGTCATTCCATTCTCTAAAATACTTTCAAGACACCTTTCTATTGACTGAAGATATATAGCTTGTGAAACTTTCTTAACTGCACTAAGCTTTTTGTACAGATTTGTGCAATATACAATTTTAAACATATTTTTTCTGCTCAGTTTTTCTTGTTGATTCTCTTCTAAACAAGGCATAAAACATCCAGAAATAACCATGACATACCATGGGTGGCAGGTTGACTTGAAATTTCCTCCATCAAATTAATTAGTGCATGACTTTTGAGTGCAGCAAAACTTGCTTATTTAAGACATGAGCAGAATATAGACATATGATTGGCCAGAAAGTAACATTAATGACTTGTCTAACAATTAGTGTCCATATTTCCTTCTGACAACTCATAACTGTAAGCTTTATTATCTACCCTTCGCAGCATTTTTATTCTTAACTCCTACCAGAAGCATTGCTTAAGCTCACCTTGTGGCATCATAAGGCTTCTTTTTCTAAATTTTATAAATTCCTCTTGTCTTCAAGTGAGGTTTAATTGAAAGAAAACAAAACAAACAAACAAAAAAAAGAAACACAAATATTTCTTGTTTTTTTTTTCAACTTTTATTAGATATTTTCTTCATTTACATTTCAAGTGTTATCCAAAAAGTTCCCTATACCCTCCCCCCTCCCGGCCCTGCTCCCCTACCCATCCGCTCCCACTTCTTGGCCCTGTTGTTCCCCTGTATTGGGGCATATAAAGTCTGCATGACCAAGGGGCCTTTCTTCCCACTGATGGCCAACTAGGCCATCCTCTTCTATATATGCAGCTAGAGACATGAGCTCAGTGGGTACTAGTTAGTTCATGGTTATTATTCCACCTAAAAGGTTGAAGACCCCTTCAGCTCCTTGGGTACTTTCTCTAGCTCCTCCTTCCTTGGGAACCCTGTGTTCCATCTAATAGCTGACTGTGAGCTTCCACCTCCATGTTTGCCAGGCATTGGTATAGTTTCCCCCGAGACAGCTATATCCAGGCCCTTTCAGCACTATCTTGCTGGCATATGCTATAGTGTCTATGTTTGGTGGCTGATTGTGGAATGGATCCCTGACAAAGGCAGTCATTGGATCCATCCTTTGGAATCAGCTTCACACATGATCTCTTTAACTCTTTCAATGTGCGCTTTGTTCTTAACCTAGGAAGGGGTGACATGTCCACATTTTGATCTTCCTTCTTCTTGAGTATCGTGTGTTTAGTAAATTGTATCTTGGGTAGTCTAGGTTTCTGGGCTAATATCCACATATCAGTGAGTACATGTTATGTGAGTTCTTTTGTGAATGGATTACTTCACTCAGGATGATGGCCTCCAGATCCATCCATTTGCCTAGAAATTTCAAATATTTATTGTTTTTAATAGCTGAGTAGTACTCCATTGTGTAAATATACCAAATTTTTTGTATCCAATCCTCTGTTGAGGGACATCTGGGTTCTTTCCAGTTTCTGGCTATTATGAATAAGGCTGCTATGAACATAGTGGAACATGTGTCCTTGTTACCAGATGGAATATCTTCTGGATATATGCCCAGTAGAGGTCTTGCAGGATCTTCCGGTAGTACTATGTCCAATTTTCTGAGGAACCTCCAGACTGATTTCCAGAGTGGTTGAACCAGCTTGCATTCCCACCAACAATGGAGGAGTGTTCCCCTTTCTCCACATCCATGCCAGCATCTGTTGTCACCTGAATTTTTTATCTTAGCCATTCTTACTGGTGTGAGGTAGAATCTCAGGGTTGTTTTGATCTGCATTTCCCTGATGATTAAGGATGTTGAACATTTTTTCAAGTGCTTCTCTGCCATTCGGTATTCCTCAGTTGAGAATTCTTTGTTTAACTCTGTGCCCCACTTTTTAATGGGAATATTTGATTTTCTGGTGTCCACCTTCTTGAGTTCTTTATATATATTGGATATCAGTCCCCTATCTGATTTAGGATTGGTAAAGATCCTTTCCCAATCCGTTGGTGGCCCTTTTGTCTTGTTGACAGTATCTTTTGCCTTACAGAAGCTTTGCAACTTTATGAGGTCCATTTGTCAATTCTCGCTCTTACAGCACAAGCCATTGCTGTTCTATTCAGGAATTTTTCCCCAGTGCCCATATCATCGAGGCTTTTCCCCACTTTCTCCTCTATAAGTTTCAGTGTCTCTGGTTTTATGTGGAGGTCCTTCAACCACATAGACTTGACCTTAGTGCAAGGAGACACAGGACTCCCAAGGTAGGAGCTAGAGAAAGTACCCAAGGAGCAGAAGGGGTCTTCAACCCTATAGGTGGAGGAATAACATGAACTAACCAGTTCCCCCTGCGCTCATGTCTCCAGCTGCATATATGGAAGAAGATGGCCTAGTTGGCCTTCATTGGGAAGAGAGGCCCCTTGGTCATACAGACTCTATATGCCCCAGAACAGGGGAATGCCAGGGCCATTACGTGGGAGGGGGTGGGTAGGGGAGCAGGGTGGGGACGCGGGAGGGTAAGGGAAAATTTCTGGATAACATGTGAAATGTAAATGAAGAAAATATCTAATAAACAGAAAAAAAAATGGATCAATTCCCAGTCTTCTACATGATAGCTGCCATTTGTGCCAGCACCATTTGTTGAAAAGGCTGTCTTTTTTCCACTGGATAGTTTTAGCTCCCTTGTCAAAGATCAGGTGACCATAGGTGTGTGGATTCATTTCTGGGTCTTCGATCCTATTCCATTGATCTACCTGTCTGTTGCTGTACCAGTACCATGCAGTTTTTGTTATGATTGCTCTGTAGTACAGCTTGAGGTCAGNGAACTTGGTATCTGTCTAGAAAGTTATCCATTTCATCCAGATTTTCCAGTTTTTTTGAATATAACCTTTTGTAGAAGGATCTGATGGTGTTTTGGATTTCCTCTGGATCTGTTGTTATGTCTCCCTTTTCATTTCTGATTTTGTTGATTCGGATGCTATCCCTGTGCCCTCTAGTGAGTCTGGCCAAGGGTTTGTCTATATGGTTGACTTTTTCAAAAAAGCAGCTCCTGGTTTGATTGATGCTTTGGAGAGTTCTTTTTGTTTCCACATGGTTGATTTCACCCCTGAGTTTGATTATTTTCTGCCATCTACTCCTCTTAGGTGACTTTGCTTCCATTTGTTTTAGAGCCTGGAGATGTGCTGCCAAGCTACTGGTGTAAGCTCTCTCCATTTTTTTTTTTTTTGTAGGAACTTAGAGCTATGAATTTAACTCTCAGGAATGCTTTCATTGTGTGCCATAAAATGGGTATGTTGTGGCTTCATTTTCATTAAACTCTAGAAAGTCTTTAATTTCTTTCTTTATTCCTTCCTTGACCAAACTATCATTGAGTAGAGTGTTGTTCAGTTTCCAAGTGAATGATGGTGTTCTGCTCCTTATGTTGTTATTGAAGAGCAGCCTTAGTCCATCGTGATCTGATAGGTTGCATGGGATAATTTCAATATTTTTGAATCTGTTGAGGGCTGTTTTGTGTCCAATTATGTGATCAATTTTGGAGAAGGTGCCATGAGGTGCTGAGAAAAAGGTATATCCTTTTGTTCTAGGATGAAACATTCTGTAGATATCTGTTAAGTCCATTTGTTTCATAGCTTCCGTTAGTTCGACTGAGTCTTTGTTTAGTTTCTGTTTCCAGGATCTGTCCATTGATGAGAGTGGGGTGTTGAAGTCTCCTACTATTATTGTGTGAGGTGCAATGTGTGTTTTAAGCTTTACTAAAGTTTCTTTAATGAATGTGGCTGCCCTTGCATTTGGATTATATATATTCAGAATTGAAAGTTCCTCTTGGAAGATTTTGCCTTTGATGAGTATGAAGTGCCCCTCTTTGTCTCTTTTGATAATTTTGGGTTGAAAGTCTATTTTATTAGATATTAGAATGGCTACCCCCAGCTTTTTTCTTCGGGCCGTTTGCTTGGAATATTGTATTCCAGCCTTTCACTCTGAGCTGGTGTCTGTCGTTTTTCCTGAGGTGTGTTTCTTGTAGACAGCAAAATGTGGGGTCCTGTTTGTGTAGCCAGTCTGATAGTCTATGCCTTTTTATTGGAGAATTGAGTCCATTGATATTAAGCGATATTAAGGAACAGTAATTGTTTCTTCCTGTCACTTTTGTTTTTAGAGTTGGGATTCTGTTCTTGTGGCTGTCTTCTTTTAGGTTTGTTGAAGGATTACTCTCCTGCTTTGTCTAGGGCGGAGTTTCCATCCTTGTATTGGTGTTTTTCTGTTATTATCCTTTGAAGGGCTGGATTTGTGGAAAGATATTGTGTGAATTTGAATTTGTCATGGAATACTTTGGTTTCTCCATCTATGGTAAATGAGAGTTTTGCTGGGTATAGTAGCCTGGGCTGGCATTTGTGTTCTCTTAGTGTCTGTATAATCCCTGTCCATGCTCTTCTGGCTTTCATAGTCTCTGGTGAGAAGTCTGGAGTAATTCTGATAGGCCTGCTCTTATATGTTACTTGACCTTTTTCCCTTGCTGCCTTTAATATTCTGTCTTTCTTTAGTGCGTTTGTTGTTCTGATTATTATGTGTTGGGAAGAATTTCTTTTCTGGTCCAGCCTATTTGGAGTTCTATAGGCTTCTTGTATGTTTATGGGCATCTCATTCTTTAGGTATGGAAAGTTTTCTTCTATTATTTTGTTGAAGATATTTGCTGGCCCTTTAGTTTGATGGTCTTCGAAGAGTAGATGAGGATAATAGGAATTCAAACCAGAAGAGTAACACAGGACCTAAAGGACCTATAAAACACAATCCTAGAAAAACGTAAATCGTAAAAGAAACTAACAGAACAGATACGAGGGATATCTTAGAAGACACGGACTCTAAGAGAGAAGGTAGAGAACGTAAGACAACGACTACGAGTATAGATACGTTCCTCACTTTTTCCTATGTTTTCTATCTCCAGGGTTATCTCCTTTTGGTTTTTCTTAATTGTTTCTACTTCCATTTTTAGGTCCTGGATGGTTTTGTTCCATTCCATCACCTGTTTGGTATTGTTTTCCTGTAACTCTCTAAGTATTTCCTCTTTAAATGCTTCTCGTTGTTTATCTGTGTTTTCCTGTAACTCTCTAAGTTTTTCCTCTTTAAATGCTTCTAGTTGTTTAGCTGTGTTTTCCTGTATTTCCTTTTTATAGTCCTCCATCATCATCATGACCAGTGACTTTATATCCATGTCCTGCTTTTCTGGTGTGCTGTTGTATCTAGGACTTGATGTGGTGGGTGAGTTTGGATCTGGTGATGCCAGTACCCTTGGATTCCGTTGCTTCTGTTCTTATGCTTGCCTCCTGCCATCTCTACCCGAGGAGACCTGGCGTTGGTGCAGACCAGAAAGGACCCACTGTTCTGCCCTGGGCCTTTATCAATCTCCTGGCTGATGTCTCAAGTTCCATGAGATTGGGCCAGAACAGAGGCTGTGTTCCCCTGCTTACCTCAGGTCCCAAAATAGCTTGGGGAGTCCTGAAAGAGCCTAGTAGAGTGCACAGCACCTGTGGCCCAAGACCAGAGCTGGTGCTGGGAGGGCCGGATCAGACCGGAAGGGAGGGGCTGTTCTGCCCTGGGCCACTATCAATCTCCTGGCTGGTGTCTCAGGTTCCACAAGATTGGGCTACAACAGAGGCTGTGTTCCCCTGCTCACTTGAGGTCCCCAGATAGCTTGGAGGGTCCCAAAAGAGCCTAAGAGAGTGCACAGAGCCTGAGGCCCGAGCCCTGAGCTCCTGATGTGATCTTAAAGTCCTGGGAGTTGCTGGGCTCAGAGGAAAGATGGCGGGGTGGAAGGTGCTCTGGCTGGGAGAGGCCCAGCCTTCGGTGGGGCGGAGTTCTCGGATCCTGCCCCTGTGGGCAACTGCTGACCCACTGCTCCCAACACCACCTCTGCATTCCACTCACGTGTAACCCCGATTTGATCATAAAGTCTTGGGGTGTGTGAAGCGCAGGACAGGCCCTAGCTATGTCTGCTGGGCTCAGAGGAAAGATCTACAAATATTTCTTACTAATTTGTTTTATTAGTTACTATTGTGCCTGTGATAAAATAGCGTATAGGAGCAACAACTTTAAGGAAAATAGCTTCATTTTTATTTCACAGTTTCAGTCCATACTGTTGGGGAATTGCTGGTAGAATGACTCTGTCCATGATAGTGAAAGATGAGGCATGGGCTCTGTCCAGGGTAGGAAAATAAGAAGCAGAGATGCTAGAACTAGAGTTAGTCCAGATCATTCTTTCCAGAGACCTGAACTTAGTGAGTGACCTCAAGCACTTTGGTACTATATACATCCTAAAGGTTCCATAGATTCCAAAAATTGTGTGAGCAACTATAGGTTAAACACTGTAATTCAGACCCTGGTTAGAGTTTCCAGCAGTCTCAGTTAATCTTTACGCCAAGATCTCTCAAACATTGGACCACCAAACAGACAGCATATACCAGCTGAAATGAGGCTCCGAACACACATACAGTAGAGGACTGCCAGGTCTGTGTTCATTCAGAGATGATACACCTAACTCTCAAGAGACTTGAGATCCCAGAGAATTTAAAGGTCAGATGGGGTGGGGGAAGATGACATCCACATGGATACAGGAGGGTGGGGAGGAGGTATGAGATATGGAACAGTTGGAGAGTGGACGGGGGGAATAAATTATGGAGTGTAAAAAAATTAATTAATTTTTTAAAAAGAAAGAAATTTGGAGCCTGTTGGGGAGATGAATTCCAAACACTTAAATTGTTTTTATTTCTGTAGAGTTTTTATTTTCCTGTTATCACTTGGCAAATGATAAAAACGTAGCTTGTCTTTAAATTTCTTTGATGTACTTAATAAGTATGAAAAGTTATTTCCTGGATGGGGTAACTTGAAGAGGATGGGAACATGAAAATACTGCTCCAAGGTAAAAATTAAGCTTCATTCTCTTCCAGTTATCAAACAGGAGTCAGAGTCATGGCTGAGAGGATGGATGTGAATGGGTAGTTTAAGTTATGGAAATTTCTTTAAAATCTCTGCTCCTCTCCAGAATGAATGATATTCTGATTTATCTTAGCAAATCTAATTTTACTATTTAATGGGACTAGAATAAAGATATATAGATATGGGTATCTGGTAGATTTAAATTTATATTTACCCACTATGCACCTATCCTCAATTCTATTTCACTTAGGCACATCTTTAAAATAAGATGAATTATGAGAAGGACTACAACATTGATGAAAAAGATTACATTTTGGGAAAATGTAAAAGACATCAAAATAAGCCTTCACAAATTATTATTATGTGAATTGCAGTGACTAATAGATTAACGTTCAAAGTCCAGTCCTTCTGCTGTCAACCCTTCAGCTACTGTGCTGCAAACAACAGAGGGAGAAGCTATTTGCTGAATAGCCCATGCACTGATTTGCTCATTATTTTTACAAACATTAAGATTTAAATTAAAAATCTGGTTTTCCAATTCTGTTACATTGCTTTTTTCTTTTTGATGTGTGTACAATAAATTATATTTAGATGTTTGGGATATAAATTTCAAAATAACCCAAGTGGAAGTTGACTTCTGTGATCATAACAGATGGGAGGCAGAGACAGGAACATTACTGTGAGCAAAAGGCTAGACTGTTTTACATACCAAGTTGTAGTACAGTTGGGGTTACATAGCAAGAGATCATATCAAAAATGGCATTTTTAAATTTTCATTTTGAAATAGCCATAAAATATTTGAACCACCTGTGTTCTTAGTACTTACATCAAGTAGTGAACTTTTCCTATCTTCCCATGAGGTAAATTACAACTATAATAACCTTGTTGGGACAGTATGTAGTCACTGTACTGATCTTCTGCATGGGTGAGTAGAAGTTAAAACTCTATTCCACAGAATGACAAATGGTTGACAAGGAAACCTAACAAAAAGTTGCAAAGCACTTTCCTCATTCATAAGGTTTGCCACCACTCTGTAAGTATCCTGAAATGTAAAAGAAGTGATATTAAAAGCCACATGGCTCTCAATTAAGATGGATTGATTTTGTCATTTGTCTACCTTACAAAGGTGATACGAACATGAAACTATAAAATGGCTCTGTAAATACCATTACTGTAGTCTATGAATTTAACAAAATGCCCAAAATTTCATTATGAACAAGCATCTAGTCAGGTGGCTGTTCTTAATACAGATTGGCATGCTTAAAGCCCATTTGGAAGTGAACAGGCTGATATCAGCACATATCACATGAAGGTTAGACTTGCAAGCTTTTCTACTAATGATTAACTCACTTACACAACTACCCATCTGGGTATCAGGAGCATTTGAACAAGATATTTTGTCTAAATGGGAAAAGAAAGACATCATTTCTTTTGAGAGCCTGATAACTCTATTCCCAAATGATAATTATTGCAGAAAGAAAATAGGTGTGTGTGGTGTGGCAGAAACCAGTGGTATTGTATTGTCTATTTTATTGTTCGATAAAATATTATTTTGTTTCCATTTAGTATAACTTGCTACTTTCTGTGTTATATTTTATTTTTGATTTCATCTAACATACTACTGCATAAGAAACTAAATATAGTAGAAAATCAACTAAACCTGGTCATTGATTTGACTTCAGTCTTGGCTTTTGATATGTTTTTACTGTGATTTTCCTGCTTCTAAAAATTCTCTCTTTAATCATCACAAAAGAACATGATTGGAAAGGCCCATTTACACTTAAGGAGTTTTGACTTTTATCTTTAATTTTGAAAAAAAATAAGTACAAGATATCCTATTAATGATGATGTCTATATGTGTATATTGTCATCATTTTTCATTTAAATAATAATACAACTCCATTTGAAAAGATAAAACATTTTTAAATTTGTACTTTGCATCAAAGTCTAAATCAAATAAGGATAAGTAAATAGCAGTCATTATTAAAATAATACTTTGATCAAAATTATTTTTAAAAATCCCTTTCGGTTTAACAAAGTTTATTACTGATTTTCACTGTAATTTTATTTTAACCCTCGACTTATTTTTAATACTACATCCTAATTGCTGAAAGTATCATGATGATTCAATGTTGTTACTATAAATATTCCATGGGACTAAAGTGGGAATTCTCTTCTTCTACCATGCAGGTCTCAGAGATCAAACTCAATTTGTTAGGCTTAGCAGCAAGTGTTTATTCTTCCCATTGAGCCATGTTATCAGCCCACAGGACATGGGATCTTTTGAATTTGTCCTTAGTAAAAGTACCTGAAAACATCAAGAGTAGTGGAGTGGCTACAATATATAAGATAATTGAATATAGATATATGCATGTTTTATATATGTACATATTTACTTATATACATATATGTTTGTGTATCTTTGTATACATAAATGTGTATAGATGTATGTGCAGAGAATCTGTATCATATGCATGTGTTTGTGTGTGTATACATGTGTAGAACAATTTTAATTTAGCACTCTCATCACATTCAATGATCTTCGTGATCTGTGAGATTTGGCTGGAATGCTGGCATGTCCTTGCAACACACCTTTAATCCTGCACTGCGAGGTCTAATAGAGCAGCAGACAAAGAGACGAAGAAAAAATTTGACAGAATAAGTCACAGATAGAATGCACCTAACTCTGCAGAGAAAAGCTATTTAAGAACAGAGCAGGGAGAGTCATTGAGTTCTTTTAAGTCAGATGAGTGCAGCGCAATGGAGTTGAGTTTGTTCCTGAGTTGACAAAGTTCAGTGATGGTCAGCAGAGGCAGTTGAAGTCAGAGAATTAGAAGGAGCCAGAAGAATAAAACAAATTGCCAGAGTTAGTTTGAGCCAAGCAGAGCAATTCAGAGAGAAGCTGAAAGATTGAATCAATCAGCTTGGAGAGGAGTTCGAGCCCGGAGAGCTGAGTTGAAACTGTTAGTCATAATTCAGAAAAAAACTTTGTTTTATATCTCTCTGAATAATATTTACTTGGCACAATAGAAAATTGACTAAATTTTCTTGAGTCTTAATTGATATAATGACTTACATTTTTAAGAATGATAAACTCATGTTTATATTAGCACTTCAAATATGTCATCTTCATAATAATGAAATGTGTTTATTTACTCATGAGTTTATTTAATATTTTCTTTAATGTATTGAAATAAAGTTTTGGTGAGCCTCATTTATCCACTGCATTAAAGTTTATATAATATTTTTTTTTACTGAAAGTCATATATTTTCATAATTTTTGCAATTTTTGAAAAATAGCTAAAATGGAAGAAAAGTATCTATATCCACTTCATTATATGTCACGATCAAGATCCTAGATAAAATTCAATCAAATGAAGGCCTTCACAGTCTAGCTTACAATGACCTGAAATGAACTAATCATATCACATAAACTCATTATTCCTGACAAAAAAGTGCAATTAGTGAAAAGTGGGGCTCACCTGTCAACAAGACATCATGTGTAGTGGCCTCACACTCTTCCTTCTGCATATGCACTGAATAGAGAAACAGTGCTGTGTTCACTCTGTGCATGTTGTAGATTAAAGATGAACGTGTCCAGACTCTGAAGCCATAGTATTTGTCACCTTACTCCATGTCTAATTTTGAGCTGTGCGACTGTAGGGCCTAGAAATACTGCAAACTCCTTTATTTATTAGCTTAACCCACTTCTACTCCACAGGAGCATCCAGGGAGTTTCTGTGATCTGCTTAAAAGTCCCTCGTTCTTGTACGACACGGTGATTTTTAAAACATTTACTAAGGGACTTGGCAGTGTGTCTAGCCATTAGGACAAAGATAGGGCTTTCCTTGTACCTGATCTTACAACAGAATGCTAGAAGGGCATTATAATTATTCAGGTTCCTATTTGTGCTGAATGTTGTGCATTGCATAGCAGAAATGTTTAAAGAAAACAAACCTCCCTTTATTTTCTGGTGAGGTGAAAGTTCAAAGAAAATTACACTATGCAAAACAATGGAAAAGCAACAAGAGCAAACAGCATCTTGTCCATGAAAAAGTGAACTAAGACTCTTGGCCTATCTCCATATATTGATTATATAATCACTTAACTCCAAGGGATGTGCTAAGACCAAGTCACCTCTGCTTCTGTACGTTTTATACGATGTACTACTGGTCAGTTATTACTTATTATAATATAATGTTTTTTTCTAGATCAGAACCCTCTGGCTCACTCTGCATTTGAAAGAATGAGAACATACTAAAAACGGAGAAACTTATCAAATGGTTACCACTATGTCACCTGTCATTTCAAAAAGTTTTTCATATACCTCCCCTGTCAGTCTTTCACTTAACATAGTCACTGACTATTCAGGTAAAAAGGGTTTAATTACTGTTAAGTTCATCATTTCTACATAGTATTTTGAGTATTCGTGTTGTAACAGTCAAAATAACTAATGTTTTTACATTGATAATTTAAATATCCCGAGAAAATGATTATTTTTTTCCACTGCAGAATCATGAGTCTACAAAGAAATTCAATAAATTGTAAAAAATGATCTTTGTACGTGTAGATTTTTAATAAGCTGTAATTGACTTGAAATGTTAAGTTGACCTCTTACAAGAATATGAGCCTGGGACTTGAGTTCTTATGGTCTTGAGAGCAATTCATTCACAACAAAAGATTGTGAATGAATTGGTTAGATTTTTTGGCTACAGAAGCTGTATATGTACTTTGTGGAAATTGGAACACTTCTCAATTTGAAAAGAAACAAGCTGGCATGTTTAGAGCTCCTGAAATAATCAGAGTGAAATAAAATGGAAAAGCAACCAAAAACTTGTATTTAAAGCAGAATAGANCTCTCCGTTTCTCTCCCCACTCTGTGTGCTGCTTTCTTAAGTTGTCTCTCCCGTCTCTTCTCCTGACAGTTAGGTGTATCTCTGACTACTTTGTAAGGTTTCTAATGATTCACCAGTTTGTCTGAATCTCAATTAGACATCACTTTCAAATGTGGCTTTTCTAAATGCTAAATTTATCTTCATTGTTTGGGATTAAAGGTATGTATTAAGGGCATGCCTCCATTCCAGCCAAAGGATTTAAAGGTGTATGCTAAGGTTATGTCTACACTTCAGCCAGATCATACAGATCATACAGATCATACAGATCATACAGATCATACAGATCATGCAGATCATACAGATCATGCAGATCATACAGATCATACAGATCATACAGATCATACAGATCATGCAGATCATACAGATCATGCAGATCATACAGATCATGCAGATCATACAGATCATACAGATCAGCCAGATCATACAGATCATACAGATCATGCAGATCATACAGATCATACAGATCATACAGATCATACAGATCATACAGATCATACAGATCATACAGATCATACAGATCTAGATGGTCTTTAGACCTAATCTCTTGCCAAAGCAGCCATGTTGTTGGCTTAAAATTCCACAATTTATGTTTTAACTCAATGTAAAATTTTGGATATTCAAGTGGTTTCTAATATTTATGTCTTAACTAAGTTTTAGGTCAATATTATATGTTCAAATCTTATGAAATATTATTTGAATCTGAATCACTTTCAAGGCTAGAGTTAGCCTTGCTTCAGCGAACATAGTTGTAACACAGATGAGTTATAACGTCTATACTGTATTAGTTTATAATGATGAAGAAGCGTTGGGCTGATACTGATCCCTTGTTTTCCATCTCAGAGCTTCTCATGCAGATGAAGCCTCAGCTACTCAGTGGTGCCAAGTGTTCTAAGAGAAAATTGTTACCAGTTATCCTGAGGAATTATGGGACTGACTGCCACCCCCACACACACACACCCCAAATACACACAAACCTGTGCAGAGCAAGTCATTGCACAGTGACATGACTTCTGTTTCTTGTCTTTCCCTTTGAATACTGGATTGTGCTATGAAGTCTTTCCAGCAATTGGATACAAGGTTTTGCAACTCAGATATACATCAAATATTTAGCCATAGATTATATCATTTTTACCTGAAGTTTTTGATAATATAATTTGCAAATACCAAAATGTAAAAAATTGAGGTAAGTTGGAAATGAGGTTATGACTGGATAAATGAAGGGATTACAAATACAATGATCAATATGGGAAGGCATGGGTTTAGAAAGATGGAAAAGAGACTTTGCCATGCCAACAGAAAGACCAGAGTTCTCATCCAAGTGTACCTGTACTGTGTCAGGTGTCAAACTTCTCTAACTACATCTATACGTGGGATGAAAACAGGACAGCTGATGCTTTCTGACTCCCCGCTGGCCAAGAGCAAGGCCCCGTTTAAGAGGAGACTGTGTTAAAAGGAATTGATGTGCAGTGACAACAGTAGGCCATTCAAAAACTTATTCTGAATTTTGTGTTTGTTAACTAGCATGTTTTCACACAGATGCATACATACACATATAAATAAGTAGAGGAGATTATAAAAGGGAATTAAAAGATTAAGCATCAATGTGCTAAAATAATAATAAAAGCAGTTCTAAATTTATGTATATGACTATGAACAGGTTGCATTCCTGTGACCTCAGAGGCTAGAAGAAAGTGTCCAATTACCTAAAATTGGGGGTGCTGATAGTTGACAATCACCATGTTGGTGCTGGGAAGGGAGCCTAGCCTGTCTGGAAGAACAACCTGTGCTCCTTAATCACTGAGCCAGCCTCTGAAAACAGGTTTCCCTGCTTGGTGTTTTTAATACTAATATAAGGAGATAGACACTGTGTTGGCATTATAATACAGTAAATCTGAGAATTGGAGAAAGGACTGTCTTTTTGCATTTTGAAAAGCTATTCACTTTTTAATTATTTTATAGTGTTGGTACTCATTTGAAAGCACATTGTTTCAGGAACACCTCCCTGCTTGATTGGCATCCTCTTACAGCAGGTGACTGACCTAAGACTGCGATCTTGCAGCAGGAATTCCAAGTGCTGCCATGACACGTCATTCGAGATCATTTGACTGCACAGCTACTCAAGTACAGACTGCTCAGGGCTCCCAAAGCTAGTTTGTACAGTAACCAAGGGAGCTTGTTGGAAATGCAAATGATAACGTGTCACCTCAGATGAATCAGAAGGATTGCTATCTGGGTCTTGAAATGTGCACTTTATAAGCCCTTGAGATTATTCCCAGAATGAAGTGCAAGCAAAGAGCCTTCATCAAAGGGCGTAAATTAGGTCATAGGGCGTAAGTTAGGTCAAAGGGCATAAGTTAGGTCAAAGGGCGTAAGTTAGGTCCCCGGAATTTATTTTCCCATTTTGAAAGTCAAACCTGCATTTTTTTCTGATAATGTTTTCAAATTAGAAAAAATAAAATAAAACCTACAAAACTTGTAATAAAATGTTTAGTGAGGATTCACAAGGTGAGGTAACTGAGTATGAACCCGGACTCTTGGAAAAAAGCAACATCTTCAAGATTCAGTGCCTATAATAAAGATAAAAAGGATAAAGGACCCCAACAGAACTTAAAGGTTCAGTTAGTAGCCCTGACTAGCTGCCCAGCACAGAATACATTTTCATTGTCACTTGTTTCTTGAGATTTTGTAAATAGTTTAATAGAGGATAGTACAGCAAGACTACCTAACTAGATCTCTACTTGAGAAGAAAGAAGTAGTTACTGAGAATCAAACAGCCATGGCCACCTTGGAGCTTGTGGCAGGGAGAAGAGCAAAATGGTGGAAAAGCAAGCCAATTCAATATGACAGTCAGTACAATGGGGGCTGGGTTGATATGGGCTGCAGAGGCTAAGGAACTGGGTGCCTTGGCCAAGGTGGTGGACCTTTGGGAAGGAGTGAGGAGCCTGGAGAATTAATGGTGCTCTATGGGAAAGGGGAACCTGCTTTGGGAAGAAGACCTGAGTTTTGGTAAACAGAACCTGCCCTTATGCCTGTTTAAAAAGGATCCATCTGTTTACCCAGCCAAAGTGCTTTTCTTAGGCCAATTTCACCCGCACTGACATTTTGGGGGTGGGAGCAGGCAGCAGTGGGAAGATGTATAGTCAATATAACATAGTTATATTGAACTTAACTGAAATAATGTTGTTTTTAATATAAGGTATTGTGAAAATATATAATCAGAGAGTCTCCTCAACAAAAGAGTAGTGAGTATATTTCCTACATACTTGGGGTTGGGTCTTACACTCAGGACAAATGTTCACTCAGTCCGTGCGGCTCCTCCCAGTGCTTTTCATCTCCCTACTCTACATGTCTCCCTTCCAGAAGTTGGATTTCTACTTCCCTTCTCCCAGTCTAATATTTATATAACTCAACCATTTTGGTTATGTACATGTATGGTGGTTGGAAAGATAATGGCATTTGTAGACCCATAGGGAGTGGCACTATTAGTCAGAGTAGCCTTCTTGGAGGAAGTGTGTGACAAGAGGGTGGGCTTTGAGGTCTCAGAAGCTCAAATTCCAGCCTAGAGGCCCATGGTGTTGTCTCTTTGTGCTATCAGTGGATACAGATATAGAACTCCCAATTCCTTCTTCAGCATCATGTCTGCCTGCATGCTACCATCCTTCCCATAAAGACAGTAGACTGAAGTGTAAGGCAGCACCAATTAAATGTTTTAATTCATAAGAGTTTTGGTGTTCATGGTATCTCCTCACAGCAGTGTACACCCTGCCTCTCAGCCTGGGCTACATCTCGTGTTTGGCTCACCTTCCTCATTTCTTGTCTATGGTCCAGTTAAGTCAGCTGGCCATGTTCAGCTGGACTTCTTCCTCCCCCTTCCTTTTCTCTTATATTTATAATCAAAATGTTCTCCATACATCAAGAGTAGTCATATCCTCCTCCTGTTTTATTTTTTAGTCACTTGGTTCCTTCTCAAGAACTACAGCTCTAAATCCTTCCATACTCTTCCTTCGCAATGGTCCCCTGTCCTAATGAAAACCTGATTCAGATCTCAGACTTCAGAGACTCCACATGATATCAACAGCCTGCAACTGCATCTTGAAGTTAGTGTTGCAAACCATCAATTCCTCTACTTTGTTAGGCAAGGAGGAGACCTTAGGGCTTATATATCCAGTATCTCTCTTAGTCTTGCTGGCTGGAAATGTTATTCACATATAACCATGTTTATATTTAGTTGAGCAGAATTGAAATGATCTAGCTTCCTTGCTGTTTGGCAAATGCTCTAATTGGTTATGTTTGCTACCCTGGGCACACTATTAGACAAAATTGCAACAAAAGACATCAATAAAAAAAGCAGAAGGCTTCAGATTGTTAAAATCAGGAATGTTATTAATACTATTAAAATGCTAATTGCTATTTAGTGGAGATTCTGTTGCGATTCTAAAGCAGGAAATGCTTAGGCTGCAGGATCTAATGCATGCATTGCTTGTTCCCTAAAGGGGAGAAAATGCACTTTTGTTTAATTTATATGGAGGGGAAGGCATTCAGAGGCCATACACTGAAGTGAGTGCCGGCCTCCTAGGGTCAGAGGCACCTTCAGTTTCAGCCCCACCCTGGGTGGTCTCTAATTGCCACTACAGAATGCCTGTCTGTAACTTATTGTTTGCACTGCACATGACCTTGGATTCAAACTAGAGCACTGTGAATTAATCCCTGTAATATTTTGTGTTTAACATATGTATTGTCACCAGACATTTTTCAGAGGCAAAAACCAAATCTGTCACCTGGCTGCATTTTTTTTTTCAATATCTGTTCTATTGTTTGCCACAGACTCCAAGTGCAATACCTGCAAGAGGGAAAATCCATTGACTTTATAATCTTGAACAAAAATCAACAAAATTTAAGAGTTGTCCTGGAACCACACTTAAACTATTTTTTTTAAACAGGAATCTTCTCCATGCCCTGACTTCCTCTTCCGTGTCACTATCATTTCTTTCCTGGCACCTGCTTCAATATGAGAGAAAATTACAAAGTACATCAACTTAAGAAAAATGATTTCATATCTCCATTTCAGCTTTATTTGTTGAGGAATTATAGCCACTGCACAGAAACAAAGCAACAATATACAGACACAGGAAGAACACAGAAAGCCTTCATCATTCACTGACTCCTTGGGAGAGGAAGTGGGTTAATAGTGTGATTTCTCCAGTGGGAACTTTTCGAGGGTTAACACCTAGCTCAGACTCTTCTTCCTGCTTTCTGCACACACACAAATCTATGAAGAAGTGGGCACATACATATATACAAAGGCATATATGGCTTCATGCTCGTAAATGTTTTAAATATCCCAACTACTTAAATACAAGAACTAAGAGCTACACACAGATAATGTTCATGTCATCCAGCTAGAGCAAACGTTTATAGGAATAGAGAAAATTAACCGTAAAGTGCTGATAATAATCACTAGCACTTAAAAAAGAACGTGCTGAAGTGTTCCATCTCCTCATACCAAACATCTGAAGACAGATCCAAAGATCTGATATTAAATTAAACACCAATCAAACACTACCGAACGTAGACTGACTTACTGAGGAGGTCATTCATTAGTCTTTGATTTCAAAACCCTTCTTTAGACATATTCTTAGAGGTTGTAAGATATCTGCAAGCCTATGCACATATTTGAACTTGGAGAAACTTGAACTGCAGGTAGATGATTTACTCGTCCCTATTATTACTGGGAAGCACAGAAACCAGCCAAGGAAAATATGCACACCTGAGCTTATAGTACATAATGTGCAGGCTCAAGAGAGTTGTATAATGTTTAAGAGAACTGACATGTAGGAAAAGGATTTTCAGCATGAAACATTCAGATCAGAGCATGGTGGGAACAGCGTGAAGAGAGAAGTGGTGGGGTGAGCTGGAAGAGGAAGATACCTGGAGAATTGCCCCAGTTAAAAATTTATAGGGAAAACTGCTGGAAAGAGAGTTAATGGTTTAATGAATAAATTATTATCCAAACACCCAGAGGTTATAGGTTAACACAGAGGGCGTCAGCCAACAGGGCTTAAGTGCTGCTGTACTTGACACATCTTTATTTCCTGGCTTTTTGTGTGTGAATGGGGGACAATGGTGGGACTCTAAACAGACTGTCAACTAGCTATAGATTTTTTTCTTAAATACTGAAATTACTTCCAGTTATTTTGAGGTTTACTAGGATAACATTCTCATGAATAGTGCTGAAAAAAGGGATCAGAGAAATGATGTGTTAGGCTGAAGAAACAATGGTGTTTCCTGGAAACATTGGTCTATGCAGTAGGTGTTCTCTGAAATGACCCATATGCTTACAATGCAATTTCCCTGGAAACCTTTCGTTTTTTTTACATTTATGAATTCATTTGTTCCTCAACATTTACTTAGAATTTGACCACATGTAACTCCCTTATCTGCAGAAATATTTCACTTAAACTGTAAATCTAATCTCTCTACTCAAGTCTTATAGTTTGATACATAAGAAGTAGGGACAGGAAGAGAGGAAGGAGTATATCCTAAAAACAATGTCAAAGTAATATCAATAATGTTAAAGCTGATGAATAAAGTGTCAAGATAAAGGGTTTCATAATTCTGAAGGACAAATTATACTTTCAAATGTGTAGTAGTTTTTTGTTTTGTTTTGTTTTGTTTTGTTTTGTTTTGTTTTTTTAAATAGGTGTTTCCACTATTTCTGTCCAGGGCAGCCTGAGATAACTGCCTAGTGATAGTCTTTAATGGACTTACATACATCAGCTTTTAATGAGTTTTGATTATTATACATTGTTGTATAAATGTTTTGGTGTGCATACATCTGTGTAGCACATGTGTGTATGGAACTGACAAACATCAGAAGAGAGCATTGGCTATCCTGGAACTGTAGTTACAGATGGTTGTGAGATCCTATGTGAGTGGTGAGGACCAGATCCAGGTCTTCTCCTGGAACTGTAGTTACAGATGGTTGTGAGATCCCATTTGAGTGGTGAGGACCAGATCCAGGTCTTCTGCAATGTTGTCTCCAAGGCTGCCAAGTTCTTTTAACCACTGAACACCTCACAGCCCAAATTATTCCTGTTAGTCTTATTAACCAATCTTTCCATTTTGCAATTAGTCATTGAGATCATAAGGGTTTCTCTTTTTTCTTATTGAAATAGATTTTTTTCATATAATATATTTTGGTTAAAGTTTGCTCTTCTTCCATCCTCTCCCAGTTCTCCCACATCATGCCTGCCATCTAGATTGACAGGTTTTCTGTCTCTCCTTAGAAAACAGAGTCTTAAGGAATAATAATAATAAAACAAAATAAGATTTTAAAAAATGAACGATTGGAATAGGAAAAAAACTACAAAGATAATAAAAAGAGTCAAAGAAGAAATCAAGAAACACATAGATGCACATATTTGTACACAGAAGTGTCCCATAAAAACAGAAGGCATGTATACAAACATCCTATAAAGACCCACAAATGCCACTAAGTCCATTTTGTGTTTCTCATCTACTGCTGGGCATGGGGGTCTACCCTTAAGAGTGACTTGTTTCTGCAGTGAAATTTGCTTTTCCCTTGGGAAAAAAAATAAATTTTCATTTGCAAGTGGCTATTGCTTAGAGAGGGATGGCTTCTGGGTTAGGGATGGGGGCATATGCCCATTTTGTCTCCAGTTTTTGGAAAAGGTCTGACAAAGAAATCTTACAGTAAGAATGTGTTCTTGGAAGAAAGAATGATGTAAAGAAGACCTCAAACAATGATCAAAGCTTTTTATTCTTTTAATACTCTTTATCATTATGCTATATAAGTAAAGTCTCTTAGACTTTCTTTCAAGAGCTCTTTCTCACTTCAGGTTCCTACCATAATTCATCATGGCCCCAGTAGGTTTTCAAATTATGTTTCCTTAAACTTAATGGGATTAGGAAAAGAACAGCCACTAAGGCGTCTCACCTCTTAATGAGAGCTTTCTCAGCTCTACAAATCCTGGGCCAAACCTTGGAAATTACTGCTGGGAAAGACTTGATTTTTAAAGCACTTTTATCCACAAGTGGCTCTCTTGGGGCACCCCCTCTTTCATTTCAACTCCTTTAATTGCCTAGCTCCCCAGTAACATTGCTCTGTAGAGAGGAAGGCTGTGTCTATATTGATCACTGTCTTTACCATAGCCTTCAGTGCAGTTAAGACAGTGTAGGTAAACCAGAAGAACTGTTCAATTAATCTTGATTCTCTATAGTGTAATGTGTACAATAAATGTCCGATGTGCTAGGTTCCGCTCAGTTATGAAGTAACTGAGAGCAGGAAAATAATGGTGGTGATAGATTGCATTAAGCAACCCATCTCTAACTGCCACAGATGGCTAAAAACCTTTACATAGATTAATGTGCTTAAGTTTCACAAATCTAGTAAATATTTACTGTTTCATGATCCTTGCCCCGTAGTTTAGAAAAGTGATTTTTTTTTTACCAAATTTCCTGAAGTAATTCTTTCAATAAGAACTGGAGATATAACTTGACCCTGTGGTATCTTGTTAACAGCATTGAGATCTTTCGTGATAGTACTTACTGTGTGTGAATTAAAATCACCCTGTTATTTCCATACACTACAGTTTTTGTTAATAATCATTTCTATAAGATCATCATTATAGATTAATAGTTTCAGGCTTCCTTCTTAATTTTCTTTAATAGGTAAATTATATACCAATATGCTATCATTTAAAGTTATAAAAATGCCTAGAAAATATTTTTCTCATCCTTATTTCTCAAGATGAACATATAACAGCACATAATACACACATTAGTTTCCTGAATTCCATCTTCTCAGGTTAATATATGATTTCTTTAGACACAATCATACTCATTCATATGAGATTCAGCTGCTTGCATGTGTGTGTCCATGTGTGCATATATGAGTATATGGTGTATTTATGTGTATATGTGTGTTTTTGTGTGTTTGTGGTGTAATATCAGAGACACTGCTTACATGTCAGACACTTTAATGACTAGATCTATTTAGCTAACATCTGCTTTTAAATAGTTGTTTCTAGTCATCTTTCTTCAACATTAGTCTTTTTACCTCTAGTGACTAAGCACTTCTCTCAAGCTATGTGACCTTCAAACATATCCTTTCTAGAAGAAATATGACCTGTTATTGATCTGTTTTATAGTTGGGATTATCCTAGCCTATATCTGTCATTGTCACAAATCAAATGCCTACTTCATGCTAATCCGATTATCAATAACTCACCTTTTGACAACTAGTACACTTGCAATATATATGTATCAGTCCATTTCTAATGGTGACAAATGTATAAATTAAAAACCCTTTTTACAAACATTACATATATATTCTTTTTATTAATGAGATTTACTCTTTTAGTAAGGGGTAGACTTAGTTACCTTTCATACTGCATAGGAACCTATAGTTTCTGCATGACAAGAGTTGGTTAATGCTAATCATTAGTGATATCTACAGATGTCTGTTCTTGTCTCTTTCTCCAAGAAACAGAAAACCATCTCAACATTGCATGAAAATGTCTTGAAAGATAAAATGTAGTTTAAAACTTTATTTGTTGTTTGTGAACACAGTGGGATCATGTGCTGCTCTGTATTTCCATTTGGACATGGGCATGTATCAAGAAGTGTCCTGCAAAGCCACTGAAACTTGAACATATCTAAACAAAAATTCTCCATATTAAAACAAGCTGTCTTTTCAATCCTGATCCCTACTACTTGAGGTATTATCTATTTATTTTCACCTCTGATGGTATGGATTGTCAGTTAAGCTAATATATTTCAAGCATTCAATCAGACAGTAATAGGTTTGAATGAATTTATTTTCTTCTTTTTAAGATATTTTTCTTTATTTACATTTCAAATGCTATCCCAAAAGTTCCCAATACCCTCCATCCACCATGCTCCCCTACCCACCCCTCCCACTTCTTGGCCCTGGTGTTGCCCTGTACTGGGGCATATAAAGTTGGTAAGACCAAGGGGCCTCTCGTCCCAACGTTGGCCTACTAGGCCATCTTCTGCTACATATGCAGCTAGAGACATGAGCTCTGGGGGTACTGGTTAGTTCATATTGTTGTTCCACATAAAGGGTTGTAGACCCCTTCAGCTCCTTGGGTAATTTCTCTAGATCCTCCATTGGGGGCCATGTGTTCCATCCTATAGATGACTATGAGCATCACTTTCTATATTTGCCAGGAACTGGCAAATAGCCTCACTTGAGATAGCCATATCAGGGTCCTTTCAGCCAAATCTTGCTGTCATATGCAACAGTGTCTGGGTTTGGCGGCTAATTATGCGATGGATACCTGGATGAGGTAGTCTCTGGATGATCCATCCTTTCATCTTAGCTCCAATCTTTGTCTCTGTAACTCCTTTCATGGATGTTTTGTTCTCTATTCTAAGAAGGAATGAAGTATTCACACTTTGGTCTTCATTCTTGATTTTCTTGTGTTTTGCAAATTATATCTTGGGTATTCTAAGTTTCTGGGCTAATATCCACTTATCAGTGAATGCATATCAAGTGACTTATTTTGTGATTGGGTTGCCTCACTAAGGATGATATCCTCCAGATACATCCATTTGCCCAAGAATTTCATAAATTCATTGTTTTTAATAGCTGAGTAGTACTCCATTGTGTAAATGTACCACATTTTCTGTATCCATTCCTCTGTTGAGGGACATCTGGGTTTCTTCCAACTTCTGGCTATTATAAATAAGGCTGCTATGAACATAGTAGAGCATGTGTTCTTATTACCAGTTGAATGAATTTTTTATGCATCAATTTACAGTGAAGTCTTCTGATTATTGAACTGGTCCTATGAAAGCTCTAACCCTCCCCCCATCTAGGGGGATGTCAGGGTTGGGTGGGTTGGTGAGCATAGTAAGAGTGGAGGGGATAGGGGGTTTTCAGAGAGGAAACCAGGAAATGGGATAACATTTGAAATGTAAATAAAGAAAATATCTAATAAAAATATGGAAAAATGGCTTTTATAAAATTACAAATGTGGACCCAGTGATTTTTAAATTGATGACTCTTGAGTACCACATAATACTCTCAATTTTGTGGGGCTAA
The DNA here is from genome assembly GCA_902729485.2 of Mus minutoides. Lineage (NCBI taxonomy): Eukaryota > Metazoa > Chordata > Mammalia > Rodentia > Muridae > Mus > Mus minutoides. The sequence continues at coordinate 931,190 of LR750007.1, forward strand.
GATATTCTATGCATAATGTAGGGTATTAGGCTTCTAATTTTTTTTAACTAACTGTCACTATGTTAATCAAGTTTCTTAGATAAAAACTTAAAATTGTTACCACATTTAATTCTAAATGTGCAAGTATTTTTTTTTTTTTTTTTATAAAATGTGCCCCTGGATTTGTATAGCTGTATAGAAAATCCACTGAAACCTCGTGTGAATCAAAGTTTATTGGTTCCCTATAAGGATATTTTACATTGAATTGTTTGCTCTAATGATTTCTTGTAATAAAATAATGTATTCTAATAAATTATAGATATTTATGCAAGCACAGATAATTCAGCAAACAACGGTACCCAGTTTAGTCACGTGGCCTCTGAGTGTCAGTGCCACGTCTTCAGTACCCATATGCTCAGTACTAGCAAAATGAGTAAGTTGCTTTCCTGTGTAGTTGAGATTTTATAGCTTGACCCCAGCAGAGTGCACATGGCCTAGTTTCCTCAAATGATAGCTAGCGTTTGCACAACCCTTCATTTTTCCTTTTCCAATCTATAACGTTGCATAAGATTATCTCAATTTCATTTTAATTTGTGTTCATTCAAAGAGCTGTACAATATGGAATAACTTTCTATTCGCTTTGCTTTCCAACCAAATTTCTTTTGCTGTAGTTTCCTTTCTTTCTTTTCCATTTTACCAGGAAAAAACATTAAGTTTAGGACCTGAATTGTGATTGTGGCAAAAACAACAATGGGAGGTTTTAGGGAGTTCTCAAGGATAAAATTATGTGATGAAAAATAAAACTTATGATCATGAGTTACTTTTGTTTGTCTTTTTCTTGGTTTTATTTAAATTCACTAAAACTTCAAAATAATATTTCATTCTGCTTCATACTGGACATTGTTGTGGACTGGACTGGTCTGTTGTGTACTATGTCATTATGAATTCACTAGTATTTATTGAGTTTATTTAATGTAGAGAGAAAATGAACTAACATACTCTTCTTGGTAGTTTCTATTCAGGAGGAACTCTTAGTTTTAAAATTTAGTGACAGCACCTGTAGTAATTACATGTCTACTACTGTCTCTTTCATCATTGGTGTTCATGATCTTATTCTGTCCTCCTGGTCTCATGACATCAGAACAGTACACCTGTTTTTCCCATTATTTGGTAGGTGCTTAATATCCGTCACTAACACAGAAACTCCTGAACTCTTGGTTTATTGTTCTTCTTTCCAAAATGCCTCTTGTTCAATCTTGTGGTGACTTTATTATCATTTTAATTTTTTTCTAAAATATTGTTTTTACCAGTCTTTGATCATTGATGATTGAAGACCTGCTATGTGCTCCCTCATAGTCATGTTCTCCTAGGCTATTCATGTAGCCATGACAGGTTTTGTACCAGAAGTTCCTCTAAACATTACTTTAAGCTTATCTCTGTATTACAACCTCCAGAAAATGAATCTTCTAGAATCCAATTCTTCTAACTCCTTCTCCTTCATTCTAGACACCTCTTGGTTTCTCACTATCCTTTATTCTATACGTTCCCATCTTTATTGCTGAGTGAGCACATTTTCATCTAATGTGCTTATGATGTTGCTGATTCGCCAACCCCATTGCTATCCTGTTTTTTTTCACCATAGTCATTACATCAAGACAACAATTCTAATTAAACTATCCCTGTTTAACATTCATTCACAGGTGCCTGATATTTCATGTGCTAGATATGTACAAAGTACCATGTCCTAAACAGAACAAACAATGAAATCATATTTTGAGAAATTAAAATATAAACTCTTTTCTACAGTTGAACATTTTTATATTTTAGCCATGGAGTAAAACAGAGCACTAAAATTATTTTAGTTAAGAGAAAGGAATTAACAAAACAGTTTAGAGTCTTCCCATTCCAATTTACATAACTGTCTCTCTCTCTTCATTCCTATGTGTGGAATGCTGTTATTCATTTCAAACATCAGTCTTTATCTCATAGTAAATCTTTTCTGATAAGATCCTCTGAAATACACAGGGAGATGTACTTTACTAACCCCTAGGGAGGCACTAATATCATGAGGACAGCAAATGTGAACTACTACACAGACTGTTTGTTCAAATGAAATAGTAGATTAACTGAGACCTGTAATAAATATCTTTCACATATGTATCTTAAATCACACGTGAGGTACTCATTATATGAAGAAGTAATTAGATATCTACTCATATTCTACAAGAACTACATACATTGGAAGTTACTTAAGTTTTCAAATTGTAAAGGTTAAGGAGAAAATACTCGTTGAATTCATTAGCAAGAAAAAAAAAACATTACAGAAACAGGCCCTTAATGTTTCATATTTTTAAACAACAAGGAGAGCATAACTTTAATACACAAGAGATGAGTTGGTTGTATTTGTCATGGTTCTTTCTCTCTGAGGACTTTCTTACTGTTCTGGTAACCAATCACACTAAGAGCCACCTTCTTTATCATATGTTCTCATCAGTCTTTAGGTTTGTTTGTTTTCAAATCAGAAAACTACAGAAAAAGAAAGAGAGAAAGAAAGAGAGAAGGAGAGAGAGAGAGAGGAAGGAAGGAAGAAAGAAAGGAAGGAAGAAAGAAAGAAAGAAAGAAAGAAAGAAAGAAAGAAAGGAAGAAAGAAAGAAACTGAAAGCAAGAAAAGAAAAAAATGAAGTTTAAATGGCATACTATCCTTCATAAACTTTTAGTCATTTGTACTTAGAAAACTTTGAATATTGCCATTCCCGACAATGGGATCTAAGGAAAAAAAAACCCTACTACAGTTTAAAGAGAAAAACTATTTACTTTAGCTAGGTAATAGTCACAATGCTACACATCAAAACTTGAACACCAATGAATCAGTTGCCTTATCCTGGATTAAAATAATGCAGAATCAGAAGGTTAACTATGGGTCTAGGAAGTCAGTATAATATCTAATCCTCCAAAGTCACACACTGTCACAATCTTTAGGATCCTTCTCTCTCTTTTTTTTCTCTTTATTAGGTATTTTCTTCATTTACATTTCAAGTGTTATCCAGAAATTTCCCCATACCCTCTCCCATGCCCACCGTGCTCCCCTACCCACCCACTCCCACATAATGGCCTTGGCGTTCCCCTGTAGTGGGGCATATAAATTCTGCATGACCAAGGGGCCTCTCCTCCCAATGATGGCCAAGTAGGCCATCTTCTTCCATATATGCAGCTAGATACATGAGCACAGGGGAAACTAGTTAGTTCATGTTATTCTTCCACCTATAGGGTTGAAGACCCCTTCAGCTCCTTGGGTACTTTCTCTAGCTCCTTCCTTGGGAGTCCTGTGTTCCATCTAATAGCTGACTGTGAGCATCCACTTCCGTGTTTGCCAGGCACTGGTATAGCATCCCACGAGACAGCTATATCAGGGCCCTTTCAGCATTATCTTTCTGGCATATGCAATAGTGTTTGTTTTTGGTGGCTGATTATGGGAAGGATCCCTGGGAGCCGCAGTCACTGGTTGGTCCATCCTTTTGATTCAGTTCACACATGATCTCTGTAGCTCCTTCAATGTGTGCTTTGTTCTTAATTCTAGAAAGGGGCGAAGAGACCACATTTTGAACTTCATTCTTCTTGAGTTTCATGTGTTTAGTAAATTGTATCTTGAGTAGTCTAGGCTTCTGGGCTAGTATCCACATATCAGTGAGTACATGTTATGTGAGTTCCTTTGTGATTGGGTTACCTCACTCAGGATGACACCCTCCAGATCCATCCATTTGCCTAGGAATTTCATATATTTTTTATTTCTAATAGCTGAGTAGTACTCCATTATGTAAATGTACCAAAGTTTTGGTATCCATTCCTCTGTTGAGGGACATCTGGGTTCTTTCCAGCTTCTGGATATTATGAATAAGGCTGCTATGAACATAGTGGAACATGTGTCCTTATTACCAGATGGATCCTTTTCTGGATATATGCCCAGTAGAGGTATTGCAGGATCTTCCGGTAGTAGTATGTCCAATTTTCTGAGGAACCGCCAGACTGATTTCCAGAGTGGTTGAACAAGCTTGCAGTCCCACCAACAGTGGAGGAATGTTCCCTTTTCTCCACATCCACACCAGCATCTGCTGTCAACTGATGTTTTGATCTTAGCCATTCTTACTGGTGTGAGGTGGAATCTCAGGGTTGTTTTGATTTACATTTCCCTGATGATTAAGGATGTTGAACATTTTTTCAGGTGCTTCTCAGCCATTCAGTATTCTTCAGTTGAGAATTCTTTGTTTAACTCTGTGCCCCACTTTTTAATGGGGATATTTGATTTTCTGGTGTCCACCTTCTTGAGTTCTTTATATATATTGGATATCAGTCCCCTATCAGATTTAGGATTGGTAAAGATCCTTTCCCAATCTGTTGGTGGCCCTTTTGTCTTGTTGACAGTATCTTTTGCCTTACAGAAGCTTTGCTGAAGCTCCAAATTAGTGTCTTACCTCCCTGTTCTAATGGCCCTACACCATAAATGATATTGATACTGTGGGATACATTAGTAGAGACTTAACTAATTGGTCTATAGTGTATATCACATTCAACATTGATACTCAAGTTTCTCTTTACTGGTACTAAGAAGAATTCTAAGTATTAAGAAATATGAAAATCTATATTATTAGATTTTAACTTTTCATTAGACTAATTTTAATGCTTTCTCAAGATACTATTCTACTCTTTACTGGGAGAAGTGACATTTGTAGGGAAGAAGCATCCTACACTAAAGACAAAGTAGAGCAGATGGCTTTTCTGATTATTCACTGATCAAGCAAAGCAAGAGGACCTAGTGCCTGAGAGGAGAGCAGGTAAGTGGGTGTTGCAGGAGTTTAAGATGGTAGGAGATTACTTTCTGTGTTTATTGTTCACTATGAGGTGAAATTTTCCTCTCTACTGTGGCCTCTTGACTATTAAGAACTGGAACCTTTGAAATCCTAAGTCAAAATCAACAATAATTCTCTTTAAGTCATCATCTTAGGTATTATTCTCAGCAAACAAAGATCTAATGCAGTCTTATCTATCCATATAAACAAACCCACATATAAACAAATCCTCAAGGCTTTCTGAGAAGCTTAGTGAGTGAGCACCTATTTGCTTTGTGGCTCATTATATAATGGAATAGAGATGAGACAGTAAGTAGCTTTCTCACCATGGGCTTCTTGACTTACAAGAAAATAAAACATAATTTGCTTTCTTTTGATAGTTTTCTGTTGAATATCTACTAAAATGTCACATGATATAGTTTAACACTGAACAAATTTTTATGAGTAATTATAATATTCAATTAAGAGAATATTTGATTTATTAACTGATGTGAATGAGACACGAGAACATAACATAAGGTAAGTTCAATTTTATAGTCATTAAATGTAATAAACGTACAAGATTTAAAATAGAAGGCAGCTATTACACTTCATACATTAAGTTTAAGGATCATCTTAGAATAGTCAGTACAACTAAGGGGGCTGAGAGTTTGAAAGATTGCTCTGCCAGGAAAAAGGAAGATAGTTTTATGAAGGATCAAAAAGAGTTACTAGATATGAATGTGACTTGACATTTATTCTCAACTTAAAGAAGAACTTTCTCTTCTAGATGTCAAGAAATAAAATATCCTTAATCAAAAGACATCAAGCTGTCTGTCAGAGGAGCTGCTCAGGCAGAATTTATTTGACAAGTGGGTTGAAATAATTCAGAGTAAAGCTTGACCTCTGAGATCTGGTGGACCAAGTGAACTCTAATTCCCCTTTCAACATCAAAATACTGTGCTTTTGAAATGCACATTAAAATAACCATGCAAGTCAATAAATGCCAGTCACCAAATAACTTGTAAGTGCTGAGGGAGATTAGAGGTGGGAGAAATAAATAACTTCTGTGGTAGAAAAAAAAAAAACACTCAAAGAAATGGTGGGATTTAAATTGGACCTTTAGGTAAGGACTAAAAGAGAGTCTGCAGAAAGGGGAGAGCATCCCAATAAGGGATTGGGATGTGTTTAAGAAGACTACTGTGTTTAAGAAGACAATAATAACACAAAGCATTTCAATTTAATGTTATATATAATATATAAGAAAATCATATATGACATATAATTATATATCATAGATAAAAGCTATAGTATATAAACATACGTGTGATATATATCTTGTCGCAGACATCATATTTCAGAACCACAGTGCTGTAATCTCATAGGACAACATGATTTTCTGTATTTGTAACTAGATTGTTAAGTGTCTAGTGTCCTCTAAGCGAAGATTCTGTCCACAGAGAATAAATAAATAGAATAAAACCAAGACACATACATTTTAAACATATAATGAAATTCTTCATTTTGAATGTATTACATGCCACATATTTGATCTGTTTTCCTGGAACATGGATTTTTCTGGATAAATTCTTTGATTCCACTTACTTAGAAGATGAATGAATCAGAGGCAAACACTTCTATTTGCTGAGTCCTCTTGCTCACCTAACGATGCTTCTTAATGTATATTGGAGAGGATTCTGGAACACCTGTCCTAGGTTCTCTTTGACTGGATGACTGTTCATAAAACCTTAACATATGACTTTTTCAGAGAATTCCTGTTTACATTTTTATTTTGCTGAATATTCAACCTCTCAATCCTAAGTGTATAACAAATCTAACTTAGCAGTTCTCGGGGGTCACAGCTTACTTTATGTCCAATGCCCTAATGGAAAAGATGAAAAACATCAGAGGCCATGTTCCTCTGTGTCCCTAGAAACAAAGGAGGCCCTTTCATATTTAGACACTTGTATTAAGTAAATGATAAAAAGAATGACTTTTGATTTTGTAGTTGTCTAGAATTTCTCCCATAGACACTACATGTTTAAATCAGGATCTCTTCCAATTCCCTCTGATTCAATTTGTTCCTTCTCCCTCTGCCACCTCCTCTCAACTTCAGATTTTCTCTTGTTTTTCTTTGCTTTGATTGTTTTTCTTCTCAGTCCACTCAGCTGAGCCAGCATGTGTATAGGTACAAGCCGCCCAAAGATCACAGTAACTTCTCATGAACTACATTTTTTAAGACAACTGACATTTCGTCGTGACTGCAATGATGAATTTCCAGCAGCTCTTTCATTAATGAAGGGGCTTCATGACTACCTCTTCCCCGCCTCTCCCATGCTGGGATTTTGTGGGACTTGATCATGCACAGGTCTGTAGCAGGCTGTCAAACTGCTGTGCGTTCCTTTTGTGTTTGGTTAACAGTTTTACTGTAGTCAGTCCACTGTCTCTTCCTCTTGCAATCTCCCTGCCCACCTTGCCTGAACCTTGAGATTGAGGATTAGAGAGGGTTTAATAAAGATCCCCAATTTAGTGCTGAGAATAGTCTGTAATTCTTTTCACATTGACCATCTGTGTGTCTCAGTGTTGGTCAGCATTTACTGCTGCATAAAGTATCTCGAATGATAGTTGAAAGATACACAAATCTATTGGGGGAAGGATTTAGCTAAATACTCAACTGTCTAGTAGAATGATATTAGTGGTTTCTGTCCTGAGGGCCTATGAACTAAATTGATAAAGATTGATAAGAAGTTCTTTCTTTTGGAGCTGGCCTTAATCTAAACAAAATTGGTTGGTTACTCCTAAATTATATGTGAACTAGTGCACATGCCATTAAGTGTGCTTTATACAATAAGTGTGTTGAAAAGTTTGGGTTACCAAACATTCCTAAACAATAATATTCATTAAGAATGCACTTCTATTGTTGTATCCTGCTTATTTTAACATTTACTAAAATATCATGCCCACATACATCAACTAATGAAACAAGTAAATATGCCACAGTAATATTTATCAGGTTACATGGAGAAAGGGGAGAGAATGTAGACCATCAGTTTTGTATGGTTACTGTTGAGCAAAACTCATGGAGTTTCTTGATATATTTTTTATTAAATTTAAATATTGAAAACAGCATGATTCTGACATATGAGATATATTTAACACAATACAGTTCAAATGTTGTCTAGAGCTTTTCTATGCCTAGAAATAAAAACAGAAATCATAGAAATAGAGATATAATAAGTGTCCCTGAATTATCTTGCTTCTTACATTAGACTTTAATGTGAATGAATTGTGTAGAATGAAGTTAGCAGAAATAACATTCAAGTGAATGATGTCATGCTTTTAATACCTAGTAATTTTAATACTATATAGATATACAGCCACAATACTAATAATCTCTTCATAAAAGAACAGGTTAAATATTACTGAAGTATTAGAAGTTTTGATTTCCTTCTTATATGCCCAGGTGAGATTTTGTCAGACAGACCAATTAACAGATAAAAACTTTTCACTAAAATATCTGAAAAAAAAATCTCTCTTTAATAGCAAAGATGAATGTAGTCAGTTACCATAACCTGAAAATGCACTTATTATATGACCAAAATTCACCAAAGATCTGCTCTGTGGTTTGGCATTCTTGTCTTAGCGGGTATGAAAGCATGACATGAACAACAGACATGGTTCTGGGAAGCTCAACCATGAATGTTGTTTTTATACTGGTAAGACTCTTATCAGCAGTGGAAGCTCGCATTTAAAGATATGTACTACCTACATAGAATTCTTATATGCTGCATAGGATTTAAAACATGTTCCTGACATGGCTTATAAAAATTGTCATGATACATTATGATAATCTTTATAAACTGAAAGGAACATTTAAAAATAAATTGAATGGTACTTAGGGGTATGTGTATAACACTATCATTTCATCTTGCAATATAGGCACACCATAGTTTTGTACCTAGGTTATAATACAACTTTCCATATGTATCCCTCATTTACTACTGAAAATGACAACCAATGGTAAAAGTCATCAACCAGCTGGTGAGCTTGTCATCTATTAGGTTACTAAAGAATTAAATCGCAGATATGATATGTTTTTCACCCTCGATCTACAAAAATGTAAGAGCCATACTTGGTATGTAAGTTATGATTTATCAGTATGTTGGCCATTGGTCAGAATTAAACATACAAGAAGTCAACAGTATCAGTCAATTACCTCTCATTAGAGAACTAAATGTAAAGAAAAAGTTCGATGTCTCAATCACTAGCATAATAACTTTTTATGGCCACATTTACTTATTATAAAATATGCTCTCTGAATATGTAAGAAGAATATTATTGAAATATAGAGGTGCCACTTGAGATATGGTAGTAGACTAATTCACTCAGACATCAAAGTTATTACAGTGGCAAGAATTTTTATGTGTTGCATTATTTTGTAATATAGTAGTTTAATTTCATGATTAAATCAGTAACAGTCTAGAAAAATGGGGACTTTTTCCTAATAAAGCCACTCTGCAGCATACAAGTAGTGATAAATAATATGCTCGTGAATTTATTCTTTTATGTCATAATTAGCCTTGTGTTAAGAGGACAAAATGAAATAGAACCCTAAGCTCAATATGGAAATATTCATAATGAAGCCAAATGTTAATTATTTTTTGGTTTATGCTTTTGTTATCTTGGTAAGACCTATGCCATACCATTGCAAAAGTAACCTAAAATTAGTGGTTCACTAGCGTAAATGAAGGCTTTAATATTTATCAAAACAAAACACCGCTCATAAAGTATAAAGTGTGCCTCATGTCATGTGTGAATAACTGGTTCTGGACTAAGGAGCAATTGAAAATTATTTCATGAAAGAGAATTATAAAAATATTTATTAGAACAGCTCTAATAGGATTTAAATGAAATGACACACATATTTATTCAATTCAACTCCTCTAATAGATAATAATTCTTTGAATATACAATATTTTTAAAAGTTTAGTACTTAAGTGAAATTAAAGTAACTATAAAATACATGGCATTTTCCAAAAAAGCATTTGAATATGTTATGGCATTTCAGAAATAAATTTGAAAGACACTGCATGACTCCTGGCTATGGTACATAAAATGTGACCCCAATCTACTATGGACTGAGAAATGGCTTGGTGATGGTAGAATTTCCAATGAGAACTCATAACTTCTGAAGCTGAAATTGTCAAAAAATGATACAGTAAAACATAGTAAACTCTAGTACACTGTGTGTATGTGGGGTTATTGTCTATGCGTTATTGGGTATACAAGATTTAGATTAAAATGGTTTTTGTGTAAAATTTCAATAATGCTTAATTTGTACTCTAGATGTAAACTTAATACAAAGATTATATAAGATAAAAAATAAATGGACAACCAATTTTACACAAATTATTTGAAGTTTGTAAAAGTAAATGTGAGGCTGATCCTGTGCCATAGTGCCTAGAGCTGGTCCTGTGCCACAGTACTCCATACACAAATGCTGTCTAGAGAGAGCTAGTCTCTCAGGAGTGACTGACACAAATGTAAGCACAGTTAGACCATCCCTTCTGCTCAAATTCCTGGCCCAAGAGGGAGCTGCCCAGAGCCATCAGAACACAGGAAATAAGGAACAGCTGGGGACAGGATCCTTCTGGTTTCTGTCTGCACACTAGAGTTGATCATGTGCCACAGTTCTCCATATCCAAATTCCTAGCTGAGAGAACTGGTGTTGCAGGAGTACTGATACACAGCCTTGTAGAAGAGAAAAGCCATGATCAGAGACAGCAAGACCAGCTAACACCAGAGATAACCAGATGGCAAGAGCCAAGGGAATGAACATAAGAAATAGAAACCAAGGTTACTTGGCATCATCAGAACCCTGTTCTCTCACCACAGTGAGGCCTGGATACCCCCAAAACACTGGAAAAGCAAGACTCTGATTTAAAAATTACATCTCATAATGATGATAGAGGACTTTAAGAAGCAAATAAATAACTACTTTAGAGAAATACAGAAGAACACAGGCAAACAGCTAGAAGCCCCTAAAGGGAAAACACAAAAGTCCCTTAAAGAATTACAGAAAAACACAACCAAACAGGTGAAGGAATTGAACAAAAACAGCCAGGATCTAAAAATGGAAATAGAAACAATAAAGAAATCACAAAGGGAGACAACCCTAGAGATAGAAAACTTAGGCAAGAGATCAGGAGTCAGATGCAAAGATCACCAACAGAATACAAGAGATAGAAGAGAGAATCTCAGGTGCAGAAGATATTATAGAAAACATTGAAACAACAGTCAAAGATAATGCAAAATGCTAAAAGATCCTAACTCAAAACATCCAGGAAATCCACGACACAATGAGAAGACCAAACCTAAGGATAATAGGTATAGAAGACAGTGAAGATTCCCAACTTAAAGGGCCAGTAAATATCTTCAACAAAATTATAGAAGAAAACTTTCCTAACTTAAAGAAAGACGTGTCCAAGAACATACAAGAAGCCTATAGAACTCTAAATAGATTGAACAAGAAAAAAAAAATTGCTCCTGTCAGATAATAATCAAAACACCAAATGCACAAAACAAAGAAAGAATATTAAAAGCAGTAAAAGGGATAAAGGTCGAGTAACATATAAAGGCAGACCGACCAGAATTACACCAGACTTCTCACCAGAGACTATTAAAGCTAGAAGATTCTGGGCAGAGGTTTTATAGACCCTAAGAGAATACAAATGACAGCCCAGGCTACTATACCCTGGAAAGCTCTCAATTACCACAGATGGAGAAACCAAGTTATTCCATGACAAAACCAAATTTATACAATATATTTCCATAAATCTAGCCCTACAAAGGATAATAGATGGAAAATGCAAACAGAAGGAGGGAAGCTAGACCCTAGAGAAAACAAGAAGGTAATCTTCTTTCAACAAATTCCAAAGAAGATAATCACACAAACATAAAAATAAAATTTAAAAAATAACAGGAAGTAACAATAACTATTTCTTAATATATATCAATGGACTCTATTTCCCTATAAAAAGATACACTAGCAAACTAGATACATAAACAGGACCCAGCATTTTGCTGCTTACAGGAAATGCACCTCAGTGACAAATAAAGATACTACCTCAGACTAAAGGGCTAGAATATTTTTCCAGGCTAATGGTTCCAAGAAACAAGCTGGATTAGCCATTCTAATGTTGAATAAAATCAATTTTTAGCCAAATGTTATAAAAAAAAAGATAAGGAAGGACATTTCATAGTCAACAAAGGAAAAACATACCAAGATGAATTCTCGATTCTGAACATCTATGCTCCAAATGCAAGGGCACCCACATTCATAAAAGAAAATTACTGAAGCTCAAAGCACACATTGCACCTCACACAATAATAGTAGGAGACTTCAACATCCCACTCTTATCAATGTACAGTTCATGGAAACACAAAATAAAAAGAGATACATTGAAACTAACAAGTTATGAACCAAATGGATTTCACAGGTATCTGTAGAATATTTCATCCTAAAGCAAAAGAATATAACTTCTTCTCAGGACCTCATGATACCTTCTCCAGAATTGACCATATAACTTGTCACAAAACAGGCCTCAATGGATGCAAGAATATTGAAATAATCCCATGCTTGCTTTTAGATCACCATGGACTATGGCTGGTCTTCAATAGCAACGAAAACAACAAAAAGCCAACATACACATGGTCAAGGAAGAAATAAAGAAAGAAATAAGAGATTTTTTAATTTAATGAAAATGAAATCACAAAATAACCAAATTTATGGGACAAGAAGGAAGCAGTGCTAAAAGGAAAACTCATAGCTCTGAGTGCCTCTAAAAAGTAACTGGATAGAGAATACACTAGCAGCTTAATAGCACACCTGAAAGCTCTAGAACAAAAAGTAGCAAATACACCCAAGAGGAGTAGACTGCAGGAAATAAGCAAACACAGGACTGAAGTCAACCAAGAAGAAACAAAAAGAACTACACAAATAATTAACAAAACCAGGAGCTGGATCTTTGAGAACATCGACAAGATAGATAAAACATTAGCCAGACTAACCAGAGGGCACAGAGACAGTATCGAAATTAACAAAATTAGAAATGAAAAGGAAGACATAACAACATAATCTGAAGAAATCCAAAAAAACCCAAATCATCAGATCCTACTACAACTGGAAAACTTGGATGAAATGGTTAATTTTCTAGACAGATATCAAATACCAAAGTTAAATCAGGATCAGATGAACTATCTAAACACCCCCATATCCCTAAAGAAATAAAAGCAGTCATTAAAGTCTCCCAACCAAAGAAAGGCCAAGACCAGATGGGTTTAGTGCAGAATTCTATCCAAATTCTATCATTCTTTTATTCTTCAAAGAAGACCTAATACCAATACTCTTTAAACTATTCCACAAAATAGAAGCAGAAGGAACATTACTGAATTCATTCTATGAAGCCACAGTTATGGTGTGTATTCTACCTGGGAGATAAAATAGTTTCTTTCTAATCAGGAACTTGTCACAATTTCCTTGCATAGAGTACTCCATAAGAGACTTCTTTCTACTTGTATCATGTTTAATGTTCCAAAAGATTTTAAAAACGGGTTTAGTGCAAATTACTTTTAGCTTCAGAAGATATCATACATATTTAAGAGGCATTTAATTATTATAAATTATTTTGATAACTTTAAAAATGTCAATACTGAGTAGTATATTTTAAAATAATTCCTATTAGTTTAATAGAAAAAGTAAATAAAAAGTTTTTTTTTTTCCTAATTTTCTCTGGCCATGTTTGATTAACAACCATTGTAATGTTGATGTGTTATTAAATGCTTTAATTTATTCTACAAAATTGTATAGATATTCAGATACATTTGTTTCAAAGAAGGTCATCTTACAAAGCCAAGACAGACCTTGCCTTGGTAGTCATCCTACTGCTTCAGTCTCTAGAATTGGATGCTTACAGGCATGGGATAAACCACATTTCTTTCAGTATGTTAGAACCATTTGAAAAAGTGGGTCCTGTTAGGAGAACTAGCATAGGACTGATTAATTTTGGTTGGTTTTGTCTTAATTCTCATCTAAAATTGTAATTAAATGAGTTAAATATTACTAGTATTACAGAATTTAACTCTACTTAGAGGAGTTTAGAACATCTCTAAATTTTTACTCACTATCTTCCTTACAGAAAACAAACGTACAAAGTATTTCTGCTGAAGATAGATTCAGTTACACATGTGTACCCAGAGATGTGTGTTAATAATGGGTATATTCAGTTAAAATTCAGTGGACAGTATTCATGTAATAATTAATTCACAGAATCATTATGAACTATGATACAGCGGAGTAGATAAAGACCTGCTAGATCAAATTTACCTTAGTTTAAAATCTTGCTCTATCGTTGATAGGTGAAGTGTCTTTCAAGGTTCTGTAATCCTCAATGCCTCCTTACTCCGAATGTCTGTTCTGTTCATTGCTGATGCTGCCTACAATGTATCTGACACACGTTGTGTCCTCACTAGAAGCTCAGTGCCAGCTCATAAAACATGAAGTTTTAGTCCTTAAATCCTGCACGTGTCTCATTAATGTTCAGTACAAAGCAGAATCATAGAAAGCTCCTGCAAATGTTGCTGATTCTTCTTACAGAAACTGTAAGTCCATATTTTTTAATATTTTCACTTCCTCTGCCATCTAGGCATCTGTAGCACCTACTACAGTCAATGTAAATTGACTGAAATAGTATTTACTCAGAATTTATTAGACTCCATTCAATCTCCTACTTTCTGTTGCTTACTCTAACTGTAGCTTGTTCCAGGATCATGGAAAGTATAGGGTTGATGAGAGATAAATCCTTAGGTAAATACAGTAAGCTTGCAAAATGACTGACAGACACATAGCAATCTTACATAAGTTTTTAACATCATCTTCATATTCACCTCCATCCTGTCATTATCAGCCAATTATGTTCTTATAAATATAAAATAATACCATGCTGTCCAATCAGGAGATATCCATTACAGTTGTTCAAATGTTTTGACTCAGCAAAGGTCACAGGGCACTGCTAGATTAAATAAGGCTGGTGAGAATTTTAGAAGCTCTCCATGCTCTCTGACACACCTCACTTCCATATGAATTTATACTGAGAATGTAGGTAAAGTCATTTTTTCAGAATACTAAAATTCAGCTTCAAATGTAAAATAATCCAGCCACCACACATTCAGGCCAAAGTTCATTATTGAGTAAATTTGTGTCTTTATGGCTCTTTAACACATTCTATTTTCATAGTCCTCATTCCAAAAGAAGGTACTTTTTCAAAAGTCACATTTTACCATCAAAATGGAAGCAAGATGACAGGCAATCACTGAGGTAACCAACGTGGTCTAGAACTCCCTCCATAGACCAGGCTCAAAGGCCTGTCTTTTCTAGCTCTGTAGAGTTCAGGGATACTCAGATCTCAGAACTTGGCTTTTATTTGACCTGGCTCCAAGATTTCCTAATGTAACCAGCCTTTCTCCAGGGGCAATTGTCAAAATAATCAGTAGAAATTGTTTAATATCACATGGAGCCTAGGGCAATGATCACTGTTGTGCCCAATAAGAAAATAAGCACGCACTTGAAAAGAATGGGTAATATTGAGTGGGTAACCCTGCACACAGAGAGGCTTGGGAAGCTAAGATTTACCCTAAGAGCCCCTGAAAGCCAAGGGTTTTAATATGACTGCATATGAACAAGAAAGACCCAACAACACCCCTAGTTCTAAAGACTTGGGCCTTTATGAAAGACAATGAAGTTGAAGATTGCTACAGTCTTCCGTAAGTATTATGATAATTCTAAACACACAGGAAATATCTTCAGCATTCTACAAGTTAAAAAAAAAGTCATTGTGTTTTATCCCTAACTGACCAATGAACTGCACATATAAAGGTCTGTGGACACACATGACCAACAATGCAAACTTTAATGAACTAATCAGAAATGTCACTAAACATCACAAGTAGAACCAACAGTACTCCAAGGAGTAAACAATAATCTGGTTTCCACAGTCTATTACATGAAATTTATACTTAAAAAATAAATAGCAAGTTTGGGCCACACAAGCAAGAAAAAAAAAAAAGTGGGTCATATGGAATACTTCAAAACAGTGACAATGTTTTATAAAGTAAGAGTTCAGGCATTGAAAAGTACAATAACAGTTAAGGAAGAGTTGCTAGCATGCATAAACAGAATAATTGAGTAGGTGTGGAAAAAGACTCACCAATGTGAAGAACACCCAACACTGTCCAGATAGAAAAACAAAGGACGGAAACTGAGAAGAGACTCAGACACTGAGACAAATTATCTTACAAATACACATAAGAGGTACCTTAGAAGTTGAGAAGACAATCTGAGACCTTTAGTGACATTATCTAAGCTTCATCAAACTTGGAGAAGTCTACTTACTGCCCTATCCTTTGCTGTATGGCTCCCTTTGGAGTCGTTTGCTTGGAGTTTTCCTCAGTTCATGTTCCATGTTGCAGACACTTTGATAACCTCAGGCCTTAGCTGCGACTTTCTCCTCACAGTTTGACCTGATGTTATGTCAGAGACCCTTAAACTACATTCCACTTTCTACACCTGTCTTAAGCTTGTAAACATTCCTTAAAACTGTGAGTGTGGGATTAGGTACATTAGTCCTTGTAAACAATGTAGGCAGGACACATATTGGGTTGAAGGTTCTGTGGGGTGGATTGTTGTCCTTATCCCTCCCCGGTAGTCCTGCTTGCCTAAGGAGCCAGTCACTTCAGGCTCCATATCTTCCACTAGTGATACCCAGGAAGAAGGGAAAAGGGAAACAGGAGGAGGAGCTGTATGAGGGTGGATGATGTCCTCCAGATACATCCATTTGTCCAAGAATTTCATAAATTCACTGTTTTTAATAGCTGAGTAGTACTCCATTGTGTAAATGTACCACATTTTATGTATCCATTTCTCTGTTGAGGGACATCTGGGTTCCTTCCAGCTTCTGGCTATTACAAATAAGGCTGCTATGGACATAGTGGAGCATGTGTTCTTATTACCAGTTGGAACATCTTCTGGATATATGCCCAGAAGAAGTATTGCAGGATCTTCCAGTAGTACTATGTCCAATTTTCTGAGGAACCTCCAGACTGATTTCCAGACTGATTACTGGCTTGCAATTCCACCAGCAATGGAGGAGTGTTCCTCTTTCTCCACATCCTCCCCAGCATCTGCTGTCATCTGAGTTTTTGATCTTAGCCATTCTAAATGGGGTAAGGTAGAATCTTAGGGTTGTTTTGATTTGCATTTCCCTGATAATTAAGGATGTTGAACATTTTTTTAGGTACTTCTCTGCCATTCAGTATTCCTCACTTGAGAATTCTTTGTTTACCTCTGTACCCATTTTTAATGGGGTTATTTGAATTTCTGGAGTCTAGCTTCTTTAGCTCTTTGTATATATTGGATATCAGTCCCCTATCAGATTTAGGATTGGTAAAAATCCTTTCCCAATCTGTTGGTGGCTTTCTTGTCTTATTGACAGTGTCCTTTGCCTTACAGAAGCTTAGCAACTTTATAAGGTCCCATTTGTCAATTCTTGATCTTACAGCACAAGCCATTGCTGTTATGTTTAGGAATTTTTCCCCTGTGCCCATATATTCGAGGGTTTTCCCCACTTTCTCCTCTATAAATTTCAGGGTCTCTGGTTTTATGTGGAGGTCTTTGATCCACTTAGACTTGAGCTTTGTACAAGGAGATAAGAATGGGTCAATTCATGAATAGCAACAACATTTGAGAAAGCAATAAAAGGAAATTCTAAAATAAAAATTAATATTTATCTCCATGCTTTTGAAAATATTTCTTTACTAAAACTCTGGTATATTGGTTCCTTAGTTTTTCATTACTCCTTCAAAGATGGGCCATCAATTTTTATGTATAATTCCATGTCATTCCAGAATAATGACTTTGATTTAATTCTTGGAATGGAAAGTAAAATGAAAACAAATGGTCTCTTCTAAAGTAGAAGAGTTCCTCTTCTTGTGTATTTCCTTCAAAACAATACACTGTGTTTACTATTTAATTAACTCTTTTATTTTCATTTGGGCTTTTGATTAAACAGGTTTTGAAATAGCTGATTTAAAATTAATGCGTAAATGGGTTAGCAAATGGGTTTTTTTCCTTTTGCATTTAGAGGAATTTTAAGATTGCAAAATCCTGGAGGTATGGTTTAGTGGATAAAGGTACTTGCAGCTTTTGTAGAGGACCTATGTTCAGTTTCCATGACCTATCTGGTGATTCCCAGCCAGGAGAAATTATAGATGCAGAGGGTCCAGTGTACATTTCTGAGTTCTGAACATACATATGTATAAAATAGATAAATAGTAGTCCAAAAGAGTCGAATTTTATTTTAGTTACTTTTCTGTTGCTATAAAAGGACACCAAGAATAAGATAATGTATAAAATAAAGCTTTTAATTGGGGTTTCAGATGATGAGTCCATGTCTGCAGGACTGGAAGTATAGCAGGAGGGCATAGTGCTGAAATAGTAGCTAGGAGCAGGTGGTCAAAAAGACAGAGTTGGCCTGGACTTGGACTTTTGAAACAGAGCCAACCATTAGTAAACTTCTACTAAAATAGCCCACACCTTGTAATTCTTCCTCCAAATACTCCACCCACTAATGACAGGGTATTCCAATATATGGACATATGTGGCCCATTCTCATTCATACTAACACAAATGTTTAAAAGGTTTAAATGTGTGTGTGTGTGTGTGTGTGTGTGTGTGTGTGTGTGTGTGCGTTTGTGTGTGTGTAATTTTTAAATAATGTCATAGGATCTTTGTCCAATTTAATTTAGTTATCTTTAGGAATTAAGGACTTTATAGAGAAGTCACTTTTTCTCTGCCTGAGGTTGCAGGGCTTGCAGACGTGAAGTAGGGTTTAAAGGTCTGTACCTACTTAACCTGCGAAAACTTGCTAGAAGACTGTCATGGAAGACAAATTATACATTCAGAAAACTTACCTGAGTATTTTTATTATTAGAAGTGATGCTAAACAAAGCAAAATAGCACATAGAAGACATAAAAGCCAGAATACTTTCTAGGATAATTAACAGGTTCATTATCATGTCTTGCCCTACTCAGCACTTAGCTGTACTTTCAGAAGGTAAGGAGGTAAAATGGACTAGAAGTATAAATATAAACCTACTGAGGTAGGTTTATACCAGTATAAAGAAACAATGTGTGGGGGCGGCGGTAAAAGGTATAAAAGAACTAAAATGTTTTATGTTTATGTTCAGTAACACCCCTTTAATTAACTCTCATTAGAGTTTAAAATTAACTAAAAGTTAGTTGGGAGTAGAAATATGTAAAGAAATAGATGATAAAAACGTTTTGCATGAAATCATTGAAATAAAAAAATGTCAGCCATTTGTATGTATGCTGTACTCTGATTTCTTTAATGGTTTGTATTTACTGCAAATATATTGCAGCAATCTCAGAATCCAAAGAGTTACAGTAATTGGATCCATGGATAACTAATTATATAAATGTGCTTTGTTGTGATAGGAAAGAAAGAAAGAAAGAAAGAAAGAGAGAGAGAGAGAGAGAGAGAGAGAGAGAGAGAGAAAGAAAGAAAGAAAGAAAGAAAGAAAGAAAGAAAGAAAGAAGAAAGAAAGAAAGAAAGAAAGAAAGAAAGAAAGAAAGAAAGAAAGAAAGAAAGAAAGAAAAAAATATCAAAGTTGTTTTTCCTCATTTCAGAACGGTATTGAATCGATGTGTAGATTAATAAGCAGACACAGACAGACCGACAGACAAAGACAGACAGACAGATGATATCTCTACTTGAATTTCACAACAATTTAGTGGTGATAGTGTTGCTGATGGTTACCAGCTGTAAGACAAAGTGAAATTATACCAGTGGAGGAACAGACTGCTTGCAGTGAGGCTGTGCCCAGTGGGAGATGGAATGGGATGCAGTCAAGCCAAGATTTAAAGGTCAGCTCTGTGCTGCTGCAGTTTAGAACCAGTCTTGCAGGGTGAGGACTCATTGGTGAACAGAGGAACAAGGTCTTCCTTCATCTTTGTGTTTATTTCCTGGATTACCTTGATTGGCAGAAATACCTAGGAGCTGAAGTTTCTAAAGCTTCCAGTTCCCCTGTTGACAGCAATGTGATAAGAAAGATTAAGGCTACTTCAAGGCAAGTATGTGCAGAGAAAACACAAGGAAAAATATCTGTTGAGACTCGTCTGTCCAATGATATGTAATATGTAGACTTCAATCTTTCTTGAATTCATGAAGTCACTTTCTAAGTCAGACATGTGACCATTGCAAGCTCTACACAATTACCAGAAATGATCTAGGTGATGGAGCAGTGAATTAACACAATTTATTTCTTCTTTCTAATATATATATATATATATATATATATATATATATATATATATATATATATATATATATATATAATTTTCTTTCTAATATATATATAATTATATATATCACAATAAATTAATAAAATTGTAAACTATGTAAAAGTTAACATAATCATTTTACAACTGCAATGTTATCATGTAATTATGAAATAAATATTACTACAGGAAGGAAATTTAACAATTATTTTCTTTGAATAATGAGGTATCCAATGAATAAATATGTAATCCACTGATAGTTTAGTCATATCTCAATCTTTGTCATAAATTGTGTATCTTCATACTTCCAGGGTTGTTAATGATAATAGGTCTACTCCAAAAAGTTTAATGGACTTGTTAATGTATAAATCAAATTACTTAAATACATGGTTTTGATTGCTCTTAACTTTCCAATGCTTCCTTTGCGTTTATAAACAAAACACAGTATGCTTAGTTATTTAGCATTGCTCAATAAGAATAATGACCCCAAAACTTGAAAGTAGCACTGAACTAAAGATTTTATTTGGTAAAAATTTACTAAGCTCACAACAAATTTAAGAGTCAAATATTGTATTCTTTGTTTTTATATTTCAACCCTCCATCTACATGCAGAGGATATAAGACATCTATCTGGGATCTGTTCCTTAATCCTACCACGTGGAAATCAGGGACACATCTGAAGTCAACTGGGTTGATGATAAGCCAGCCCATACTCTTATTATTGCCCCATAGAGAGGGATTAAATGACAATCCCAAGGTCATGCAAGCAGCTCATTATTGAGCTTGATTTTAGACAATGTTAACAGAGCACTTGATATCATTGTATCCCAGAAAAATGTCCCATAAGGAACCACAGTTGTGTGATTTTTGACTCTACATGTTAAGCTTTTGTTACTGTGGTATTTCAAATAATAAAGTGTTAAGAGGACAAAAGATGCTTTTCATGTTGATCCTCTATTAGAACTATATTATAATGTTATATTTGATCTTGGCCAAATATACAGTTGGGAACTGATACTATGATAATATATCTGTGGTGATGCATGAACAAGCACAGACTAACCACTGCTGACATAGTATATCTTGTACCATCATATACTCTCTTACTAATAATGACTTAGTTAGCTTTTATTGAGTATAATTTGAACACGATTCTGATACTCACCCAGTAAGTATGAAACATGGTTGTAAGAGAGAAATTAGTATCTCATGACTTGTCAGGTGATACTTTAGGTAAGGGGAGAACAACTGAAAACAACTTAGCAGGTAATTTAGATTGTAGTTGGAGGAAAAAAAAACTACAACAAAGAAAAGCAAAGAACTTTGTTCAGAGATACTCTAGAACAGCTGATATTATACCTATACTGATAGATTCTTGGGAAGTTCCTTGTTCATGTCGTCATATCAAGGTAAGCCATTACTCATTTACTCATCTGCAAAGTGGTGTAGGCAGAAGAGAATTCATCAAGTGTTGCAGTAGAGAAGCAAACCCCAGTGTAACCTATCAGCAACCACCTTCAAACTGAATAAACAGAAATGCTAGCACAGCATTTGTAAACATCAATTTCCTCATTTATAAAATAAATTCCCTGTACATCCAGATTCTTTTGGTTAATTAAGACAATTTAAAGGAGTTTGATAAGTAGAATCTTCTAGTTTAAAGGACTTCATGGATTTTCCTTCTTAAATTTTTTCAACTGAATTTTTTATATTTGCTTTTTTCTGAGTTGGGTTTATTATTCATATTCAAGTGCTAATCATTATAGAACACCATGCTATAGTCTATATATTAGAGACTGAGAATATATACAAGAGATATGATTATTAAAACTCATTGACTGAGTTGTTAAAGAGAATAAAATGTTAAAATGTATACTTTCAGTAAGGTGCAGTAGTTTTATTATTTTTACCAAGCTTTGACTTGTCTTATCCTAGGCTTTCACATTAAATAGTAATCAGCTAGTGTCTATAACTGATTGATTAGTGTGAGAAGCACATTAGCTAAATGTAAGAAAAATGCATATTAGTAATGTAATGTTGTGAACTGAAACACAAGACCATAATGTAGCTGTAGATAGAATTTTGCAGGTTTTAGTTTGTACTAAAAATTCAATCTGAACCAGCAAGATGGCTTATCAGGTAAAGCTATTTGCTTCCCAGCCAGATAATATGAGTTGAGCCTACAAGGTAGAAGGTGCAAACTGGTCCCTATAAGCCATCTTCTGATTCCATATTCATGGTATGTGATTCCATATTCACATGCATGCACAGAAAATAAACAAGCAATGTAATCAAAATTTAAAAATACTGTGTGCCTGCATACGCTTGTTATATGCTTTACTTATTTAAACTACAACAACAAAAAGCATCAGTTTTATTTGGGGAAAATGTAAAGTTGTTGATATGTAAATATATTTAAATTTTCATATTTTAACCAAATATTTAAAATGGGAGATCTTTTCTATTAAGTATTTCTGAAATATTAAAAGAAAAAATTCCAATACTGGAATGGCCCCTTATGTTTAGTTGTTCATGAAAATATTAATGTATTGAATAAATTATGTTTTGCCTTGTACTATATATACATGTTCTTAAACAGAAGTAAAACAAATGAATACTCCAACATCTATACTCTTGCCTTCATTATTTCTTAGCTCTTTGTTTTGCTTTTGTGACCATATAAGAGATAAATATTTTTCCCTGTATAAAGTTTCATACTGCTTAATAATTGTTTTATTATCACAACTAGTTTACAGATCTGGCATACAAAAATTTCAAATATGATTTCTCAAAGAAATGAAGTCAGAGCCCTGAGACTTGGTCTGTAGACCAGGCTGGCCTTGAACTCACCGAGCTCCTCCTGCCTCTGCCTCTGTGTGCTGGGATTATTGGTGTGTGCCACAACCACAGAGAGGTTTACCTTTTTAAAAATTGCTGATATAACAGCATGTTAGCTTAATGATAATTAATTAATTAATGTCCCTAATAAATATATTCTATGAACCCAGAAAGATATATGCATTGTCTTTAAATAAAAAGTGAAATCAAACATATGCCAAAAGTTCTACCTCAAGTACTCAATTTTGACCATTACATGTGACTAGGAGCATGTTTCATGGTTTGCAACATATTTTTCTCTGGTAAATAAAAATAGAACAATATAGATTATATTGATTATGGCATTGTGCATAAGCATGAACACTTCATCAGAGAATGATTTATAAAATACATTTAACTTTGTAGTTTATGACTTGCACTTTCATCCCTTAAATATAAACTAGCTGAAAGCTCAAATTCTAGTATTAGGATTTTTTTTTCATTTTGCTTACCTATCAAATTCATATTACATCTTGAATGTAACAACTCTGGGTTATATGTACATTAAAGGCTATGGTTGGGACATATATTGTAAAGTTAATATATAGTAGACTTAATCTGCAATGTAGCAATGTTGAACATTGGAAACTATGCAGCTCTGTCTTAACAGATGCATTAATTCTAGTGCTGTAGATGTGCGGTTCTGATAGAAGACTGAGACCCTGCCTCCCTTGTGCATGCTTTTATACCCATTTCCCTTCTACATGCTCATTTTGGCTCACAGTTTGAGAACAGAGTTGAATTGGCAGAAAAGTTACTATGGTAAGAAGATGAGGTACCTGGTTACACTGTACATACAATCATGTTGTAGAAAGAGATGAATGACAAAGCGTGGTTCACTTGCCTTTTTTCAGCCCAGATTTCATTCAGTGTTCTTGCCCACATTCAGGTGGGTTTCCTCACCTTAATTAAGAAGACCTAGAAAAAGCCTTACAGACATGTCCAGACATTAAATTCTATCACCAATATAACATCACAAAACTGTGAGATTTATAGGTAGATGACTTGCTGAATTCCACAGGATCATCTAAAATGGAATTTCCCTTCGGATGAATTATGGCATGAGTTCAACTAAACTCATACCTTGTGTTTATAATTCTAATGTGTTACAAGCTCTTTAAAGATAAGATTAATGTGATCAAAGTCAATGAAGTCCATATACTCCTACCACTCAGACTCTAAGACATGAGGCTAATTGAGTAAGGTGAGCAGCTGTAAGCATGCATTAGATAAATAAAACAAAAGAAAATAAAAGATTGTGTTCAGAGAAGGAGACAGGGAGGCAGTTTATAAAACAAAAGAAAATGAAAGACCATGTTTAGAGAAGGAGACAGGGAGACAGAAACTGCCTCCCCAAGGAAATGACAGATGGCTAGACTTTAAAATTCAGTAAGATATGCAATCTCATAAAACTCTGTAAAATATGTGTTGTATCAGAAGAAAGTCAATTAATATATAGGATGCATCTTACAGGGGAGACTTTTTGATGACTTTGCAATCTCTCAATCTTTCAAGCACATTTAACTCAATCAATTCTATATGCTTTTGCCAAATGATTCTTATCTAAATACGTCTCTGCTTCTGTCAATCACTACAGGTCAAAGTTTTCAATGGCTCCACACTGCCTGGAGAAAAAGTTAACCATACCTTCTCTGGTATCCAATGTTTCTGTCATCTGTAGTCAATTCTAAATCTAAATGTTATTCCTACATTGACTCTCCATTTCAATTAGAGTACATGTACAGACCATTACACCCTGTTTCTCAAAGATATGCTTATATAGATGCTCCAAAACTTTCCTATGATAATAAAAAAATAATAGTAAAAATTGAAAAAAAAAATCTAAGGTTTAGCTCTAGTCCTAAATCTTTTGAGAAAGTCTCAGGAATCAAAAATAAAATGAGCTCCCTCATTTGAGATTTTCTATTCTATGTCTTACTCATTATATCTACTATAGAAAAGGAGAGGAACCTCCTGCAGATTTATGATAGTTGAACAGAGTGAATGGTAGCATGCTGTGAATCTCATTTAATGATGCTCTGTCATTGTTTATACATTAATCTTCCTCTCCAAGTACAGTATGCATGTATCTAAGAGCTGAAGAAAGGCACTTTCCTGAATCTGTATATCTAGATGGCATTAAACATCTACTAAATCATCACAGAAGTCACATGAATAGATCTGATTTATTGAAATTAAGGAGGGACTGGTTTTCTTATCTCTGCATATACAGAAGTATGTGCATTTGCATAGTTGTAATGTGAAGATATAGGATGGTCCTCTCAATATCAAAGGCTCTAATGTCAGAATTGAAGATTCACATAATTTCCAATGATGCAGAGCATGTGAAACATGGATTTCATATAATGCCAGGACCAGGACTACAGTGACAAGAAGGATTTCAAGGAAGAAATAGATTGGACAATTTGAAAATAAAATCTATGATAATCAAATAAAATTAGGACCTCCATAATGTGCTTGTTTTGGCAAAAGATGCAGTAGGGCAGAAGATTCTAAAATATACTAGTGTTCTTTCTTTTGAAAAAAATAGCACCATGCATTTAACTTGAAAGTGTTTCTTGCACTCATAAATATAGGTTCAACTGAATTTTTGACAGAAGCTTTGACAGGGAATTCTCATTGCACAAACTGAAAATCCACAGCAAATTAATAAAATTAGACCATGATTCTCATTGTTTACACAAATTATCTCAAAATTTATTAGAAACTTCAAGTTATGCCATGAAATTTTGAAAGTGGGTAGAGAAAACAGGAGAAATACTGAGGACAATGGAAGATGATGCATTTGAAAAATACCAAAACATAGGAAACACATCTAACCATGCAAACTGTGTTACTACACAGAAAAGAGCTTTGTTACTGAAGAGAAGAGTGAAGTGAGTGAAGATATGACCTGCAACTGGACAGAAGATGTGCAGGCTATACTTCTGGTGAACAGTTCATATGTTCAAGGAGTTAATAAGTTTGAAATGAAACATAAATATAAGCTGATTTCTACAAAATGAATAGTTGACTTAGATATTTTATATTTTTTTTAAAAAAAAGGATGTGGAAATGGCTATATCATGTGAAGAAATGCTCAGTGTCACTGATAACCTGGGAGATAGAAAAGAATACCAGAATGCTTAGGACTGATTCTTCACAAAAAGATTAAAGTCAACAATTACTGAGAAAGCTATAGAGAAAGGAAGACACTAAAACTAGTGGGGAGATACGTTAGTGAGTCCATTGTTGAACAAAATGTTAATTTAGGATCCTTAAAAATTGCAAATAGAACTGCCATGTGATAAACCAATCTGAGTATATATCCAATAGGAATTAGAAAAACAGGAAAAGGTGACTTCTATAGTCCCATGTCTGCTGCAGGACTCTACAAAGTCTAGAGGTGAAAAGCACCTACCTGCCCATCGACTGATAAATGGGTAAAGAAAACGCAGTACCGACGCACAATGAACTACTCTGAAGCCTTCCTTAAACAGAACGGAATTCTGTTCTGCGCGACTGCGTGGTCAGAACTTAGCATAATTTTGTCAAATGAAATAAGTCAGGATAAAAGACAAATGGTTTCTGTCACATGCTGTTTCATGCTACATGATTGTGTTAAATAATAGCAATAGCTTAATTATAGTAGGAGTGAAGAGGAGAATTGGGGCTACAGAAAGATGCAGACAATACAGGGAAAGGAGGGCTGGGAAAAGCTTGGTGAGGAGGCTTTGGGGGGCATTAGCCTGGAACAAGTGCTGTCATGCTTTCACCGAGTAAAATGACTGAGCAATGAAGTGACTACTTCAAAGCGTTATGAGTTTTCATATACAAGTGAGAAATGTTCCAGAAGATTGATCTGCTTGATCTGATTTGAACATTATGCAACACGTGTGTCTATCAAAACCTTATATATTATTTTAGTATGTATAGATTTGAAGTTTTTATGTTATCTCCCTTCCTGATTTCTCCTCTCCAACACCTTTATCTCATTCTCCCCCCCCCCCGCTGCTATGAGGGTGCTTTCCCACCCACCAATTGTCCCCTCACCACCCTAGCATCCACCTACACTGGGGCATTGAGCCTCCACAGGACCAAGGGCCTCCTCTCTCGTTGATGCCCAACAAGGCTATCCTCTGCTACACATGAGGCTGAAGCCATGGGGCCCTCCATGTGCAGTCTTTGGTTGGTGGTTTAGTCCCTCCGAGCTCTGGGGTTCTGGTTGGTTGATGTTGCTGTTCTTCCTATGGCGTTGCAAATCCTTTCATCTTCTTAAGTCCTTCTGTGAACTCCTCCAATGGGGTCTGCTCAGATCAATGGTTGACTGCAAGCATCTGCATCTGTATCTGTATTTGTCAGGCTCTGGCAGAGCCTCTCAGAGAACTCCAGTCATCAAGTGCTTCTTGGCATCAGCAATAGTGTCTGGGTTCCCTAGGTTCTCTGGATGGCCTTTCCTTCAGTCTCTGCTCCATTCTTTGTCCCTGCATTTCCTTTAGATAGGAACAATTCTGTGTTAATATTTTTGAGATGGGTGGGTGACCCCATTCCTCAATGGGGGGCCATGTCTAACCACTGGATATGGTCTCTACAGGTTCTATCTCCCCTGTGTTGAGTATTTCAGCTAATGCCATTCCTGTTTGGTCCCGGGAACCTCTTTCTTTCCTGCCATCTGGGACTTTCTAGTGGCTACTCCAAGCTCCCTATCAACATTCACTGTCTTGATAGAATGATGGATAGGTCATCTGACCAATATTCTTCAGGTTTTGTATCTCTAAATGGTGGTAGTAATATTATCCAGAGAACATAGAATAATATGTATAACATAGAACATATGGAATATACATATAGCACATATACAATAGAAATATATTGTGCAAGTCTGGAGTCCAGAAAGTCACAACAAAATGCTAACACATTTGATGTTTGCTATGAGATTTTTCCTGTTTCACAGACACCCACATTCTCAGTCAGACTTCACAGGACAGAAGGCATAAGCTCCTTCTGGGATTCTCTTCATTATAGCCATGACAGCTTCCATGAGTTCATAATACTCAAAGGTCCCACCTACTAAGAGCATCATACAGTAGGTAAGATATGCAGGAAAGAGTTTGGAGAAGCATTCAGTGAAAATGTGTATATAGATATCCCCACTATAGTGGTGTGAAGTTTGGGTATATTTCCACTGCTAAACCCTTCATGCTGCAATAAAGACCAGCCAAGCAAAGTGGTGCAATGTTGGCAAGACTGCTATGACAGTTGCCAGTTGGATTCTTTATTGCATGTGGGGTCTGTACCATAGAGAGAAATCATACTTTGTATTGGAGACATGGTCAAAACCCAGAGAAGATATAGACCCTAAGCGAACCTATTTATGCTGTTTTGGTGAGTGATCACCTCATCAAATTATCTTCTAGATATTTTTGTTTATATCCATAGAATTTTGGTACTCTCCTCTTTGGTTATAGAAGTTTCTTATTTCAGAGCACTATAGTTAATAGAGACCCATAACTATTCAAAATGCTCAGAGTTAACAACTGTGAATGATTATCCAAATTAGAGCTATATATCAACAACACCATTCCATCTGCCCCTACCCCTCCCAGGGCTCAAGGAACACCTAGAAAAAGAAGGGCAGGAAAATAGGGAGGGGAGCTGGCCTCTCAGCATGGCATGGATATTACACACATGAATGCCCATCAACTGGAGTGACTCTTAAAAGATTACCACAAGAGAGTTAAAATCCTAATATGGAAGAAAAGGGCCTCCTGATGCCCCCGACTAACTGAACTGTGCCTCTAATGGCAGTTGTCTGCAGCTCAGAGAGGCAGAGTCACTTTTCTGGTAGACTTGCCTTAGGAAGGCAAAGAAGATGGCATAGTAGGTGGCCCAGGTTCCACTGGATGTCTCAGACACATGTGCATCGGAGAAGCACTACTGATTAGACTTACTGAGTCATAAACAATACCAAATGGTCAATTTTAAAACATTATTTTCTTTCTCTTAAAAAGTCAACAAACAAACAAATAAACAAAGAAACACAAAGCACAAATATCAAAACCAAACAATAAAACCCAAGCAATTATTGAATTAGATTCAGGTTGCCCAACTTCTTCTGATCAATGAGCCTATCCTGAAGAGTGGTTGATATACCCAGTCACTACACTAAAGAAAACAGATTTTCTCTTTCCCACCAGATATCAATTTCAAATAGCTTCTTGATTAGAAAGGGAATTGGACACAGAATGCCAACCTTAGCTAACATGCTGTTGTCCTCACTAGGCTTTCTTATCTTGTAACGTTAAAAAGGGGGAGGCCTAGACAGACATATTAGCAATGAAGAGAACTCACCCAGGATTCTTGCAAAATCCAGACCTCTACGTTTCCACAGGATCCAACTCCCTCTTCTGGCAATCTCAGGACCCAGCTCTCATATGGTACAAATGAACACATCAATAAAGGTAAATATTAAAGCAATCTTTTTAAAAATTTTAAAGTAATTTAACAAAGTCTGAGTAAAAACTGCCCTGTTAAAGTATCAATTAATATAAATATTTTAGAGCAAAAGATTCTTCACCAGATCTTGACTTTCTTGTTTCTTCAAAAAACTGAATTCATATCTCAGCAATTAATATGTGTGTGTGTCCAGTGCTTTTTTTGAAATTCATTCCATTAGAGAGTTTGCAATGAGATAAACTCAATTTTATTTTAATTGTTTTGTTTTTGTTATTTTTTTTCTTTCAGCTTCCAAAGTACACGACTATTCATATCATTTCTCTGGTTATATGAAATGATTTCATTTAAAGTATGCTACTTGCTAGCCTTAGGCCATCTGCCTCAAATGTACCTTAGGCATGAGTTAATTGACCCGTGAACTCTGCTTATTGTGCCTGATTGCTATGTTCCTGGCTCCCATGAACAAGTCCCCTTCCAGAATTCGCCATAGGCAATCTAGCATTTTATCTCTTGTCTGTCACAGACTTAATCTCAGCTAAGTCTTCAGTTCTTTGCCTGCAGAATGTTAACTAGGAGGGTAGATGGCGGGGGGGGGGGGGATTTCTCTTTGTTTTTCTTTCATGTTTCTACGGCACAAGACCACAACATTTCCTTAAACTGGCTGTGTCTGAATGAGGTTCCTTTGCATGTGTTTAAAGTACAACTCAGGCTACTACAGTTAAGATTTCCACTATGATGAGGACATTCCTTGTATTGCTTGCTGTATGCCGGCACAGTGGGAGAGGAATCATACTTCATCAGCTCTTGTTAATGGGTCAGTTGTATTCTACAGTGTTAGTTTTATATTGATCACAGCTCTTTTTATTCATTTCTTTTCTGTGCCATATTGCTTTGTGTTGTTTAACTATTTTGAAATTAAACAAATAAAACAACAACAACTATTTGTTCTAAGCTCTGAAGCTTGAGTTCAGACAATCTTTATACTTCTAAAGAGTTCCTGAGGGGCATACACTGCCTGCTATCTATCTATCTATCTATCTATCTATCTATCTATCTATCTATCTATCTATCTATCTATAATCTATCTGCATATACAATATATATATATATATATATATATATATATATATATATATATATATATAATGCAATTCAATGAGTTTTAGTCAATGCAATCAAAAATTGTGAGCAAACTGTTATTTCAAATTTAGATTATTCTGATAGATATATTGGGGTATTTTCTGCCTAAATACTTTAATTATGTTTCTCCATGAATTTATCTTAATTATAATTAATTTTGTTTTAACCATTTTTTTTTATTTTGGTCAGATATACTTATATATTTGTGTGTTACTTGATTACATAGTAAGTGTGCTTTACAATATGTTCTTCAAAGACTTTTTATTATCAACATGACATTTCTCAGACTTGAGTCCTAACTTGACTGAGCTCTCTGTTCAGTGAGCTAAATCAGCACTGCCACTGTTGCAGTGAGGTGGTTATGTGTACACACGGGGCTGTGAGGTAGGAGGCCTTTGTTTGTTTCCTATGTTACTTGATTCTTGAATGATCTCTAAGTCAAGTTTGTAATAGTTTTATTTTAAGTCTAAAAACAGATATAAGTATAATATCTGCCATGCTGAGTTATTAGAGAACAAAATGACTTACTTTTTCTAAGTAGTAATACTAGATACAGATGCTTTTCTTGTTATGGACACTTCAGTCAACCACTTATTCAAAGTAAACCAGAAAAACACCTGTATTTCTGAAGCAGGGTAGGATGTTGAATCAAAAGCGTGTGAAAGATTCTCTTTCATACAGTGAATATATTCTCAGAACTGTTTTTGTTTTAAAGGGTAATGATGCTAATGGAGATATAAAAATAAACTGATATTCTTCATGTCTATTTTTTACATGACTACATAAGCATTTAATAATAGAAAATTTCACTATGCTTCAAAAATGTTATTTCAGAATCCAAAATACTTGCTACCAAAAAAAATTATATGCTCTGAAGGAGATTCTTTATATTTTTCAAATTAAACCTTTTACTGAATTTTGTCATTGATGTTGACTGCAGTTAAATACAGATTCAGCACAATTCTTTACACAGCTATTGGTTTTGTTAAATGAAAATAATTTATCTACCTATTCTTATTCTCTATACTACACTGGAAAAGTTCTTAGTATAAATTCTTAGCTACCTTAGAAAGCAAATTTCTGATTTTTGCCCCACTGAGGCACTGACCTTCATCAGACCTGTGAGTCCTGAAGCATACAAGTAAGCTTCCCTTCACTGACCCACTATCCCTGCTTGCTGACTGTTCCAGAGCAAGCCAAGCTGACCTGAGCAGCCTGCTATCTCAGGAAGTCCTGCATCTTCTCTCCCCTTCCCCTCTCACCTTTATCAGACCTGCTGAGCCTGAACTACACAGGTAAGCTTCCCTTCACTGACCCACTATCCCTGCTTGCTGACTGTTCCAGAGCAAGCCAAGCTGACCTGAGCAGCCTGCTATCTCAGGAAGTCCTGCATTATCTCTCCCCTTCCCCTCTCACCTTTATCAGACCTGCTGAGCCTGAACTACACAGGTAAGCTTCCCTTTCCACCCATCTTCCCTGCTCCCAGAGTCTTCCTGGCAAGCCACACTACCCAGAGAAGCCTGCTAGCCCAGGAGGTCCTCCACTTTCCTGCCACCTCACTTCCTATCTTTAACATATATTTAGCTCAGGTACCATACATATTCTGCAGATCCAGAACCATACAACCCAAGGATACCCATCAGAGTGCCTGCCATAGAAGGACCATCAAGGTTCACCACCCCTCCAAATACCTACTACAAGAAGGACATCTAGGGAACAAAAGGACCAAGATGGCAAAAGAAAGGACCTTGAAAGAGCACAATCAACAAAAGCCAGAGCAACTTCACACATGCAGAGCACAGCTACTTCGCCATGGCAAGTCCTCATATCATAACATAAAGATGACAGTGCACTTTAAAGAGGAAATGCATAAATCCCTTAAAGAAATACAGAAAATTTTAATTAAAAGGTAGAGATATTTAAAGAGGAAACAAATAAATCCCTTAAAGATATACAAGAAAAATACATATAATCTGCTTAAATAAATAAATAAATAAATAAAATTGTGCAAGAAATGAAAATGAAAATAGAAGCAGTTAAATAAAACACAGACTGTAAGAATCCTGGAGATAGGAAATCTGGGGAAGAGAACAAGGACAGTAAACACAAGCATCACCAACAGAATACAGGAGACAGTAGAGAGAATCGCAGGCATAGAAGATACAGTAGAAGAAATTGATACATCAGTCAAAAAATGTCAAATCTAAAATCATTAGATTTCATTCAAGGAAATCTCTAATACCATGAAAAAAATCTAACCTGAGAATAAGAGAAATAGAAGGTGAAGAGTCCTGGATATTTCAGAAAATATCTTCAATAAAATCATAGAAGAAAGTTTTCCCAATCTAAAGAAAGAGAATCCTATAAGCATACAAGAAGTTTATAGGACATCAATTAAACTGGAAAGAAAGGAAATCCTCCTGCTACATAATAATCAAAATACAAAATCTACAGAACAAGCAGCAAGGGAAAGGGAGCAGGCAATGTGCACGCCTTTAATCCCAGCACTTGGGAGGCAGAGGCAGGTGGATCTCTGAGTTCTAGGCCAGCCTGGTCTACAGAGTGAGTTTCAGGACAGCCAAGACTACACAGAAAAAAACCATGTCTTGAAAAAAAAAACCTGCAAGAGCTTAGGCCAATGTCTTGAAACCTCTAAAGAATGACAGGTGCCAACCTAGACTACTATACCCAACAAAACCCTCAATCAACATAGATTGAGACAATATGATATTTCAAGATAAATATCTATTCACAAATCAAGCCCTACAGAAAACAGAGGAAGGAAAACTCCAAACTAAGGAAGATAACTACATCCAAAATGTCACAGAAAATAAGTTATTCCATATCAGCAAAAACAAGGAACACACATATAAACACACATACACACACACACCATCACCACCACCAACAACAACATTAAAATAACAGGAAATAAAAATCATTAATATCTATCAACATCAATGGTGAGATCAGGAATACAAGACAGATACCTAAACATAATCAAAGAAAAAAATAGCAAGGCAACATCAAGCTAAATGGAGAGAAAATTAAAGCAATTCAAAAGACTAGACAAGACAAGACAAGACAACACTGCCTACTCTCTCCCTATCCAATACAGTACTTGAAGTTTTAACAAGAGCAATAATGGAACTAAAAGAGTTCAAGGGGATACAAATCAGAAAAGAAGAAAAAATGATGATATGATAGTATACAAAAGTCAGCCCAAAAATTCTGTAAGAGAACTCCTAGAGTAGTTGAACAACATCAGGAAAGTGGCAGGATACAACATTAACTCAAAGAAATCAGTAGCCCTCCTTTATACAAATGACAAACTGGCCAACAGGGAAATTAGGGAAACAACATCCTTTAGAATATCCATGCATAATATGCATAATATAAAGTATCTTGGTGTATCTGTAACAAGGCAAGTAAAATATATGTATGATCATAACTTCAAGACCCTGAAGAAAAAAATTGAAGATGATATCAGAAAATGGAAAGATGGCCCATGCTCATGGGTAGGTAGGATTAATGTAGTGAAAATGGTCATCTTACCAAAAGCAATCTACAGATTCAATGCAGTCACTGTCAAACATTCAACACAATTCTTTATAGACTTTAAGAAGAAATTCTCATCTTCATATGAAAAAATTTTAAAACCCAAGAAAGCCACAACAACCCTGGGCCAAAAAAAAAAAAAAAAAAAAAAAAAAAAAAAAAAAAAAAAAAAAAAAAAAAAAAAAAAAAAAAAAAAAAAAAAAAAAAAAAAAAAAAAAAAAAATTCAGGAGGAATCAGAATCTCTGAAGTTATACTATAGAGTAATAAAGAGATAAAGTGCAAAGTGTTAGTGTAGGAACAGATATGTTGGTCAATGGAATTGATTTGAAGACCCAGTAATAAATCCCCACACCTATGGACACTTAAATTTTTTATAAAGATGCCAAAATCATACAGTGGAAAAAAGACATATACATCAAATGGTGCTGATCTAACTGTATGTCTACATGTTGAAGAATGAAAATAGATACATACTTTTCATCCTGCAAAAAAACTCAAGTCCAAGTGGATCAAGGACCTCAACATAAAATTGGATACACTAAATCTCATAGAAGAGAAAGTCAGAAATAGCCTTGAACACATTGGCACAGGAAACAAATTCCTGAACATAACACCAATGGCTTAGGCTCTAAGGTCAACAATTGATAAGTGGACCTTATGGAACTGCAACCTTCTGTAAGGCAGACGATACTGTCAATAGGACAAAATGCCAGCCTACAGAGTGGGATAGGATCTTCACTAACCCTACCTCTGACAGAGGACTAATATTCACAGTTTATAAAGAACTCAAGAAGTTAAACACTAACGACCCAAATAACCCAATTTAAAAAAATGGGTTATAGAGCAGAACAGAATTCTCAACAGATGAATCTTGAATGGCTGAGACGCACTTAAAGAAATGTTCAAAGACCTTAGTCATCAGGGAAGTGCAAATGAAAACTTGAGATTCCATTTTACACTGGTCAGAGTGACTAAGATAAAAAAAAAAAAAAAAAAAAAAAAAAAAAAAAAAAAAAAAAAAAAAAAAAAAAAAAAAAAAAAAAAAAAAAAAAAACTCAAGTGCATGAGAAGGATGTGGAACAAGGGGACACTCCTTGATTGCTGGTGGGAATGCAAACTTGCATAACCAACTTGGAAATTAATATGCTGGTTTCTCAGAAAACTTGCAATAGTTCTACCTGACGATTCAGCTGTACAATTTCTGGGCATATACCCAAAAAGTTATTCTGTCTTTCCACAAAGTCATTTGTTCAACAATGTTTTGTAATAGCTAGAAACTGGAAACAACCTAGATGTCCCTCAACTGAAAAACAGATAAAGAAAGTGTGGTACATCTATATAATGGAATATTATTCACCTATTAAAAACAAAAACATGACTGTTGTAGGCAAAAGAACAGATATTGAGGATAGCATACTGAGTGAAGTAACCCAGTCTGTAAAGGACATTCATAGTATGTACTCACTTATAAGTGGATACTAGCCATAAACAAAACTCCAATGGCTGATGCTCTAAGATCAAGAATTGATAAATGGGACCTCATGAAACTGGAAAGCTTCTGTAAGGCAAAGGACATAGTCAATAACATATCAGCAGCCTACGGATTAAAAAAAAAAACCTCCACTAACCCCACATCCAATAGAGGGCTAATATCCAAAATATATAAAGAACTCAAGACATTAATCACCAAGAAAGTAAACAACACAATCAAAAAATAGGGTATAATCTAAGTCTCGAATTCACAACTGAAGAACAGCAAATGGCTGAGAAGCACCTAAAGAAATATGATCAGAGAAATGCAAATCAACACAACCTGAGATTCCAACTTACACCAATCAGAATGGCTAAGATCAAAACCTCAGGTGACAACTCATGCTGGCGAGGATGTGGAGAAAGAGGAACATTCCTCCATTGCTGGTGGGATTGCAATCTGGTACAAACACTCTAGAAATCAATCTGGAGTTTTCTCAGAAAACTGGAAATAAATCAATCTGAAGACCCAGCTATACCGCTCTCAGGAATATACCCAAAAGATGCTCCACCATGCCACAGGGGCATGTGTTCCACATGTTCATAGCGGCCTTATTTGTAATAGCCAGAAGCTGGAAACAACCTAGATGTACCATGACAGAAGAATGGATACAGAAAATGTGGTTTATTTACACAATTGAATACTACTCAGTTATTAAGAACGAGGACATGCTGAGTTTTGCCAGCAAATGAATGGAACTAGAAAATATGATCCCGAGTGAGGTTACTGAGACCCAAAATGATATGCATGGTTTGTACTCACTAATAAGTGGATATTAGTGTGAAAAAATAAGTACAGAAAACCCAAGACACAGCCCACGGAACACAAAAAAAGAAAAAGGCTGAAGTGCCCAAATGAGAATGCTTCAGTTCCACTTGGGAGGGAGAAGAAAGCTATTGCAAGTGGGGAGAGAGGGACCTGGGAGGGAAAGTTGAAGGGGTAGGGAGGGAGTTGGGGATAGGGGAAGGGGAGAGGAAAATCATATTTGGTATTGGGTAAAGGAAAAGGACTGAAGCCCTGATGGCCAGCAGAAAGAA
Organism: Mus minutoides; assembly: GCA_902729485.2. Classification (NCBI taxonomy): domain Eukaryota; kingdom Metazoa; phylum Chordata; class Mammalia; order Rodentia; family Muridae; genus Mus; species Mus minutoides. The sequence goes on from LR750007.1 coordinate 968,004, forward strand.
TGGAAACAGGCAACCTCAGGAAATAGGAGGCTGGGGGAACCCTCCAGAATGCACTAGAGACCTGGGAGGTGAGAGACTCCCAGGATTCAAAGGGAGGGACCTTAGATGAAATGCCCAGCCATAGGAAGAGGGAGCCCACCTCCAGCAGGAAGACAGGACCTAAAGTGCGGGATGGGGTTGCCATCCCACAGTCACAACTCTGACCCATAATTGTTTCTATCTGAAAGAATTACAGGGATGGAAATGGAGAGGAGCCTGAGGAAAATAAGGTCCAGCAACAGGCCCAAAGTGGATCCAGTTCAAGGGGAGGTCCCAAGACCTGACACTATTACTGAGGCTATGGAGCACTCACAAAAAGGGACCTATCATGACTGCTCTCCGAAAGACCCAACAAGCAGCTGAAAGAGTCAGATGCAGATATTTGTATCCAACCAATGGCCAGAAACAGCCAACCCCTGTGGTTGAATTAGGGACTGTTGAAAGAAGCTGAGGAGAAGGGTGATCCTGTAGGAGGACCAGCAGTTTCAATTAATCTGGACCCCTGAAATCTCTCAAATACTGGACCACCAAACAGTCAGCATATACCAGCTGATATGAGACCCTCAGCACACATTCATTCAAGATACTGGAGGCCCCAGATGGGTTGGGAGCAGGGGCATCCATGTGGAGACTGGGGGTGGGGTGGGAAGGATGTATGGGATCTGGAACAGTCAGAGGGTGGATGGGGGCTGGAAATGGAATATAGAGTGCAAAAAATAAATTAATTAAAAATCAATAAAAGCATTTTTGCATTAAAAAAGAAAGAAAAAATTTTTAAGCAACATATAAGATTATGGTTCTAAGGAAGAAAAAAAGCATATCTGCCTTGAACAAAGCCCATCAGATGTAGTTACTGTGGACTAATATTTGGTACCCATCTATTTTCAGGGAACAGGAGAAGAAGAAGTGAATATTTCCTACAGAAGTGCGTCCATTTGTTTTCTCGATTCAGTATTACAGAAGTTGGAAACGTTTTAGAATTGGCTTTGCCCAACACCATTCCTAAAATTTCTTTTTCTGCAAAGGAGATTTCTTTGCAACATCCTTCACCGTCATCATTTTCTGCAGAGGTGGACATTCCACACCTGCAGAATGCATGCCAGACCAGAGAGCAGCAAGGAAATGGGTGTCCACTGAGAGCAAGAGGGAAAGTACCTGGAAGCCACACAGGGATGAAGAGACCAGAGAGCAGCAAGGAAATGGGTGTCCACTGAGAGCAAGAGGGAGAGTACCTGGAAGCCACACAGGGATGAAGAGAAAGTGTATGGCTTTTAAGAATTCATGCATGGATATATAAGCTTAATTTTAATCATAAAATGAGAAAATGTATTTGTATCTCTTCAATAATTCCATGTTTTAATATAATGGAATTTTAATTCATACAAAATATGGAGGTAAACAATGTAGAATTTTCAGGGTTATTTCAGCACTTTTCAAAGTACCAGTGAGTGAGCCTGTTGAAATGTACTCATATATAATCATTTTGCATTTCTAGTAGACTTAACATATAAAGTGCTTAGGGTTATTTATGATTTTTCCAGACACACTACTTTCTTTTAGCAAAGCCTTTGGCTTTTAAACATTGTTTCCCATTAATATAAGGAAGTGACATTTGGTTATGAAGACTGAATATAGGCTTTAAGTAAATTGCATATGATTTACTGTTTAAATCTGGCATTTAAATAGGGTTACACAATTCAAAATACATTCTCTCATTACAGGACTTAGGTTTGAAGTATAAGGCATTGTTCATAATCTTGCACTTTGGTGAAAATGTCTTGTTTCCATCCTAAATATTAAAACAGATTTTTAAGATATGATATGAGACATATGTAATCAATTTGTTAGGCAATTCCAGTATACTGATTTGTACAAATGAAGGTGTATTTCTTTTGGGAAATACCAAAATTATTTTCTAAAGAACTTTAGACTGTTTTTTATAATGTTTTCTCAATATGCATTTCTCTCAGATTTTTCTTTATGAAGAACTTTATAAAAGATTGTTAATAAAAGACATTTTGAGCTTCAAATCTGGCAGTCTCAGACTGCTTAATAGAACTTTTGATAAGTCTAATGTATTTCTTATGTTTGATATTCTTGCCTAGTAAAACACTTATTTTTCAAATATTTCCATGTCATAAAATGCAAAGATCATTGAAAGACCATGGCTTAGAGAATGATGTGACTTATAAGGTACCTGTGACTAATGGCTACCGAGGGCCAAGTAAATAAACCTCAGCTCTCACTAACCTGCCTCTTCTATTTGTTTACTGGATACTTTTACAACTTTCTCCAGAGAGCTTCCATGGCTACAATGTAGGATACTGGGAAGTTTTTTTCTAAACTTGTATTTGTTAGTAATTATATTTGAGGAATAATATTTTTACTCAGTGAACTTCTTTGGCATATTCTGAGTAAGAAAATCTTAATAAAGGTAAATACAGCATGGTTCGCAAAATCTATTCTCTTGAATAATTCTGGAAAATCATTTATGCCACCTAAAGTAAAATAATATAGATGGTAGTGTAGTTTGCCAAGGGCAAATTTTCTACATACCAATTAAGAAATATTTGTTTTTCCTATTAGGAAATGACATATGAAATGATCCTAAAATATTTTATTGGATGTTAAGAAATCTTTAAAAACATCTCCTGGAATTTTTTAATTCAACTATTATGCTCAAAAGCAGAAGTTCATGTTAAATTGTCTAGCTTTGAGACGTTTCCCAGAGCAGTGATGGCTGAACCCCTTTCTTCAGTGTGGTGATGCGTAAACAAGTCATTCTTGGGAAAGCTTTCCCAGGGCAGAAGTTCTAGTTCAAGAATGAGGGGCAAGGAGAGGTGAGAAAGAGTCGTTCTAAGTATAGCACCTGCACTCTTCCGTCAGGTCAGGAAGAAGAGCCTGGAATACAGTGCAGTGACAACTCAGAAAAGTTATGTAAAGTTCATCAAGTCACTGAGGATTCAGGGTACTGTGGGAAGGTGTGAGAGAAGAGGCAGGCTCCTGATGAGCTTCAGTCTCAGTCAGAGTTTTCTACTTACTGTGTGATCATGAATCAGATGATATTTTCAAAATTTGCTATCCATATTACAATGATAGTAGCACTACTTGTATCACAGCTGATTTTTCATGAGAAATGGAACACAGAGTAAAACATTACGCAGTGGCTGGTAAAAATCACAACAAGGGGATATATTTAATAGATATGACATACTTTATTGTTTAAGAGTTTAAATTCTGATTTTAGGTAGTTCTATGTTTAATAGACAAGTTGTTACTTGCTTATTAAAGTGATTTGTAAGTAATTAACTATTCTCTAATTTATTCTCATATGTAGAAACAAATTTTAAGAGGCTTGATATCACAGTGATGTTTAGATGTGATAATATGGCCCTAATATGATTGTCACAAGTTAAATACTTAGAAAATGCTTTTTAAAATATCCCAGGTGTTGTACAGTCTAACCAGAAATATACAATATTTGAGAAAAATCTTGGAGTACATACAAGTATAGATTTGACAAATATAGCCAGCAGCTGGGTATAGCAATACCTAGAACAGCAAAACTCAAAAGAGAATTTTCTGAGACTATTTTTTTTCCATGTGCCTTCAGTAGAACTTTATGGGAGTAGCAATTTCTAATCCAGCAGTATCAAGAAATGTTATCACAGTCCAAATATAAAGAGAAAAAAATGAAGGTATCACATGGCAGTGGAGGTGGACCTAAACTTCAGATATGCTTAAAATCATTTGGTAAACAACCTACAAAGACTTGACGGAATCCTGGGCAACTGTGCATTTGTCCACACAGATATAGAATAAGTAAAACAATGCTTCGTGTTTATATGCAATTGGGAATAGTCTACTACACATGAATTAAATAGGAAACTCTACTAAGGCACTGAACCATTGCTCTAGCTTCAACCCTCTATATTTAAAACCATACCCTATTCCCTCTTCTCCATTTACCAACTGTCATTTTGATTTGCACATAGAAATGTTCTCTAAACACAATGTCATGTGATTACTTTATGCATACCTAATCATGTAAGATACTTTACATACCTCTAAATCTTTAACCTTAACCATGAAAGCACTGTGGCAACATATTCATTTCTTTCAATTAAAGGGATGCAATTACTCAGCAAGTACTTGTTTAGCTTTTGGTCCACAAAGACACAGATCTACAATTATCACACACAATTATCACATACCAAGGCTTTAAGAATCCCATGTCATTTGTTACCAAAGGTTAAAAGCATTGATAAAACTTCATCTGAAAATTCTAAAATGTCATCCTCTGTGGTGTCTAAAACATCTATGGCCAATTTCTCACAAAACCTATACCCCAACCAAAGTCCCCTGATACAGGGTCAAAACCCACTCCTGTGACAAGTTTAGGATCAAAATTAAATGCATCTCATTCAAAAACAGCAATAAAGAACCTGAGATAAAAGTGGATGGAAATAATGTGTATGACATAATTTATATAGTCACCTGTATTCTGTCATGTTTTGAAGACTAAAACGACTCCAGGTTTATCTGTTATTTTACTCTCTACTTGTGTCTGTTTTCTTTGAATTTTTTCACAAGTCTTTGACATTGGGTTATTCTAACAATGCCTCTCTTTTCCTTCCTTCCTTCCTTCCTTCCTTCCTTCCTTCCTTCCTTCCTTCCTTCTTTCCTTCCCTCCCTCCCTCCCTCCCTCCCTCCCTCCCTCCCTCCCTCCTTCCTTCCTTCCTTCCTTCCTTCCTTCCCTCCTTCCTTCCTTCCTTCCTTCCTTCCTTCCTTCCTTCCTTCCTTCCCTCCTTCCTTCCTTCCTTCCTTCCTTCCTTCCTTCCTTCCTTCCTTCTTTCCTCCCTTCCTTCCTTCCTTTTTTTACTGTTGGAAATTTCATATTCTATAGCTTTATTTACTCAATATATTTTCTTTCAAGCTGGCAGTAATTCTACCAAAACAGAATTGAAATCAATGATCTATTGGCAGTTTACTTTGGTACAGGATGCGTGATTGATTGTAAAGGATCAGGTTCCATTGCTCATGTGGCCACCCAGTTTCCCTAGCACTGTCTGTTGAAGAGGCTGCATGTACATCCTGTTGTTTTGGAGTTGTTGTGTGGAACTTGTAGATCTTCCACTTATTTCACAGACTCCATTAGACAGTAAACTCAATCATAGGTATTTTCCAAGAAAGCTATGTAGAATATCACTGATGGAAATGATTTAAATTCTATGTAAGATTACATATTATTCCTGGATAAAAGAAGATATAGTGGACTAAGGATACAATCTTGTATGCTTTGTAAAGATACCAAATTTACACTGAGAATTTATAAATACGTTATATCTATAGTATCATGGTCTATGGTTAGTAGAGATGGTAAGGTAAGTTTAAGTACCATTAATTCTTTTGAGATGTTTGTTTGTTTGTTTGTTTGTTTGTTTGGTTGGTTGGTTGGTTGGTTTTTGGTTTGTTTGAGACAGGGTTTCTCTGCATAGCCCTGGCTGTCCTGGAACTCACTTTTTTATCCAACATTTCTTTTCATTAATTGCTAGCTCTGGATGGTGAGACCCACATGCAGATTTCATTGGCCTCAGTTGTTTCTCATAATTAAAAAAAAAAAAACAGATATCAAAATTAGGTGTATGGAAAGATAATTCTTCAGGGAGCTGTTTTGAACAAATGGATTTTAGATCAACAGCTCTACAACATTCTTAGCTAAATATCAAGAAGCTTACCTGTAGGCTCTCTGCAGCAAGCCAAGGCTTCAAAAGTTGCCAGTTCTCAGACAGATGGGATGATAGGTACTCCCCAAGCATCTAGCATATGCTTCTCTGTGGAGACCAGGAATTGCTTTCTGGGAGACATTTTAGCATGGCCTTGGTTACAGAAGTCGACAGTGGCTATTAATCTCCCAGAGCGCCATCATTTATCCCAAAAGGTAAGTACTCCAGTACTTTGACTTTTAAAACATACAAATACAGAAGCCCTTGCTTGTTACTAGTTAGGTTAACCATTCGTATATTAATTATAATGTGTGTGATATTAATGAGTGTGTGTTTGCGTGTGGGCAGGTGTGTGTCCGCCCATGCATAAAATGCTATACCTATAGAGGTTTCAGTTTTCAGTCTCATCTTCAGCTGAAGACTCTCTAACTTCGTTTTAGAAAAAAATTGGTTCTACACGATTTTACTGTTGATTGGAAGTAAGGGGGTTCTAGTGATTTCCAAAACAAAATAGCATTTTACAATTTCCCTTGCTTGTCTCCCAGAACTTTCAAGTAAGATGGTATTGCTGAAGATACCATACTGTTCAAACTCAGATATGGAGGAATTAAGCTAAAACTGGTCTGAAAGCTTCCTCACCGAGTAACATTCCTCGTATATCCAAACATATATGTAACCAAGCTACCAAGTGCATTCAAGCATGTATGTAAGCATTTGAAATGTAAATGAAGAAAATATCTAATAAAAAATAAAAACACATATTCTCATACTCATAGATATGTATAGCTATTCATTTTCATCAGAGATTCTTTTTTTGTGTGTGTGTCTTTTTCCAGTAAATGGAAACTACTACAGATGGCCACATCTGGTCACAATGCAGTGTACGTGGAGTGTCCAGCCCATCTACAACAGAACACTTACATCTAAGCCTCAAGGGAAGCCTTGAAATGAGAGCAGAAACATTATAAGAGTCAGAAAACTAGGATATCTGCTACTAGACAGTGTGCTCCCGAAATGATAGTGAAGGTAAACCCGTAAAATCCAAACAATGTGAGTCCTTAATGGACTGCATAATGGCCACTCCAGTTAATGTGCCAGCAGGAATGTCAAAGGTTCCACCTGCAAACTCCTGTAACATTAAAAATTAGGGAAGATTTTGTGAATTCTAGAAGTAAGAGAGGAAAAAGGAAGAGTTGGATGAAAGGATGGACATGATATAAATACAACACACATTTTGAAATAGTCAAAGATTTCTTTTGAAAGAGAATTACCACATAAAGATACATCAAGACCCTTAGCACGATCCTTTCTGTTGGTCCAAATATGAGATTTAGGACAGCATAGATTTTCTTATGAAAATTTTGTGTGTGTGTGTGTATGTGTGTGTGTGTGTGTGTGTGTGTGTGTGTGTGTATGTGTGTTTACACATGCCCAGGAATGGCACTTGTTAGGAAACCAGATACCAGAGTGTAAATTAACAGAGTGGTAATGTATTTGAAAAGAGAGGTGAACCTTTAGTGGACAGGGAACTTGTTTCCCTTCCCTTCCCTTCCCTTCCCTTCCCTTCCCTTCCCTTCCCTTCCCTTCCCTTCCCTTCCCTTCCCTTCCCTTCCCTTCCCTTCCTTTCCCTTCCCTTTTTTCCCTTTTTTCCCTTTTTTCCCTTCTTTTCCCATGCTGTTCTATGTAGTGATGTGCCATAAGAAATAAAGAAAAACAAATTTAGGGTTATTCTTTAGGGAACATTAGCAAATAGTGCCCTTTTTTTCATATAGAGATTCATATATAATAAATCTTTTATTTTGTATGAAAAGTATGGATTTCAATATGAATCATAAATTAGATGCTTTCACCTCATGATCGACTATTTTAGAAAATAAAATCCGTCAACACACTTTCAGTTCACCATGAATCTGAACAGGTAATGAATGGTGATACAGCATAATCTCTTACAACAATAGCACCACACTGTTTAATAAAGTAAGCCCATTACCATCCTGGCTCTGTAAACAGTGGTAATTGTGAAGAGGCTAGCCAGAATCCCCAGAAAGAAAGTAAGAATCCAGGTGTAATGGCATAGAAAATGGAAGGCATAATGTGTCAAGCTTTACACTAATAATTTATGACTTTGCATCTCCAGACAATATGTTTTAGAGGCCATTTAAGATACATGTATTTCTGGTAATTATTGTTGTCTGATTAGTCCATATTCACAGTTTTGACTTTTCTGTTATAGCAATTGTTAATTGAAAGCATTTAAAAATTTAAGTAGTCCAAATATTTTGTTTGTTTGTTTGTTTGTTTTGTTCTTTTTGTGGTCAGTTTCCAATTCTACTATATTATGTACAGGGGGATAATTTTCTGAGGTGAAAGCATCTAATTTATGATTCATATTTAAATTATTTATGCTACATAAAGATAATGGAAGTGTATGTGTGTGTGTTACTGTGGAGATAAAAGGTCCCTTAATTCTTGATGTCATCCTCAAAAATCAGGAGTGCTAGGGTGGTGAGGTGGGAGTGGGTAAGTGGGTGTGTGGGTTAACACCCTCATAGAATCAGGGTAAGGGTGATGGGATAGGAGGTTTGCAGAGGAGAAACCTGGAAATAGGCTAACACTTGAAATGTAAATAAATAAAATATCCATTTTTTTCTCTTTATTAGATATTTTCTTCATTTACATTTCACATGTTATCCAGAAATTTTTCCTTGCCCTCCCGCGTCCCCGCCCTGCTCCCCTACCCACCCCCTCCCACGTAATGGCCCTGGCATTCCCCTGTACTGGGGCATATAGAGTCTGTATGACCAAGGGGCCTCTCCTCCCAATGATAGCCAACTAGGCCATCTTCTTCCATATATGCAGCTAGAGACATGAGCAAGCTTGTTCAACCACTCTGGAAATCAGTCTGGCGGTACCTCAGAAAATTGGACATAGTACTACCGGAAGATCCAGCAATACCTCTACTTGGCATATATCCAGAAGAGTTTCCATCTGGTTATAAGGACACATGTTCCACTATGTTCATAGCAGCCTTATTCATAATAGCCAGAAGCTGGAAAGAACCCAGATGTCNCACACATTGAAAGAGTTAAAGGGAGCATTTGTGCAGCTCAATCCAAAGGATGGTCCCAACGACTGCGGCTGCCAGGGATCCATCCCACAATCAGTCACCAAACATAGACACTATATCATATGCCAGCAAGATGGTGCTGAAAGGGCCCGGATATAGCGGTCTCGGGGGAAAACATACCAATCCCTGGCAAACATGGAAGTGGAAGCTCACGGTCAGCTTTTAGATGGAACACAGGGTTCCCAAGGAAGAAGGAGCTAGAGAAAGTACCCAAGGAGCTAAAGGGGTCTTCAACCCTATAGGTGGAAGAACAACCATGAACTAACTAGTACCCCCTGGGCTCGTGTCTCTAGCTGCATATATAGAAGAGGATGGCCTAGTTGTCCATCAGTGGGAAGAGAGGCCCCTTGGTTATGCAGACTTTTTATGCCCCAATACAGGGGAACGCAGGGGCCAGGGGGTGGGAGCGGGTGGGTAGGGTAGCAGGGCCGGGAGGGGGGAGGATATAGGGAACTTTCTGGATAACACTTGAAATGTAAATGAAGAAAATATCTAATAAAAGTTGAAAAAAAAAAAGAAAAGAAACAATGAATATATGAAATTCCTAGGCAAATGGATGGATCTGGAGGGTGTCATCCTGAGTGAGGTAACCCAATCACAAAAGAACTCACATAACATGTACTCACTGATATGTGGATACTAGCCCAGAAGCCTAGACTACCCAAGATTTTAAAAATTCTTTCATTTCCTTTAATTCTGGCTCTGTCCTTGGCCTCTGGCTCAGTAAATAAGCTAGAGTAGCTGGCTAGTACCCATAGGGATTCCACAGTCTCTGCCTTTCCCGAACTAGGATTACAAGGGTATGCCTCCATGCTCAGGTATAATCATCTGGGGATATAAAGCAGCTGTTTGAGCTTTTATAGCAAATGCTGCACTGACAGAGCTATCCATCCTCTCCATCCCACACTCTTAAAATATCTACATAAAGTTTAAGAACAACAACAAAAGAACATTGCAACCAAATGAGTATTTGTATATGTACAACCCCCCACACACACACACACAAAGAATTTACCCTATGAACCATAACAAAGTCATCAGAAAACATATCATTAACCAGAATCAATTTTATTTATTACAAGTGTTATTATGGATCTAAGTAAAAAATAATTTTATAAATGAAACTTATTTCAGTAACATTTAAAAATATGAATATAAATTATTTAAAAGAAAAACTGTTGATAAGAACCAAAGCCATTGTGCATTTATGCAGTTTCAGAGTATTTAAGATTGTATCTGGTTCTGACTGTACTTTTAAATTTAAGAAAACTTTATAATTAAAGGCCCAACACAGGACACAGACATAGCAAGGAATATAGAACCCATCCTTTCTGTCTATTGATACTTTGTAAAAATGTCCTTTACTACCTTGTGAGTAAAACAGAGTGTTTCTTCTTTCAGAGAATACAGTTTCACCTATTTCTAAAATAGAAATTACAACAGCAATAGAAATAACTACACACTTGCTCTTCATTTTCAGTATTAATATATTGGTAAGATTAGACTGTGCTAATAAATGCCAACAATTATATATATATATAGCATAATGTATTCATCCTATGAGTTTCATTGTCTAGCATTTTTATTAATTTTCAGTTTTCCAGTATGAATGTCTTATGCATGGAACTAGAGAAATGGCGCAGTGGTTAACAGCACTTGCTAATCTTGCAGGGGCCCTACTTTCAGTTCCTAACACTGACATCCTATAGTTTGCAAAAGCCTATAACAGTATCAGGATATCCAGTGCCCCTTTATGGCCTTTGGAGTCTGTAGATGTAGTGCATATACAAACAAGCAGGCATACATAAGTATATATACATACATACATACATACATACATACATACATACATACATAATCTTAAATTTGAAAAGAATGAAAAAACAGATATTATTCAGGCCATCATCATCTTCAAATTTAAGGAAAGAGCACAATGGCTGGAAACTATGCTTGCAAAGGAATTTTATTGCAAGTATTTTCTAGAACATTTAAAGTGATTTTTGTGGGGCATCTGCTGTTGGTAAGATGACTGAATTGTAGGGTATATATTGAGCTCCCCTGGAGCCTGCCAAACAGTGTCTAAGTGACTGTAGTATTTCACACCTTGCCAGTACCGCATGCACTCCCAAATACTTACTCACATTTGGAATTTTTCATCTTTCACATTTTAACCATTCTGTAAGTAGGATAACATTACATTCCAGATTTAGGTTACATTTGAATGAAGACTTCTAATGCAGGGTAACTTTTCATATACCTACTGGAATTTATCGCCATCTTTTGTGAAATGCCTCTTCAAATTCATNGCCAGTACCGCATGCACTCCCAAATACTTACTCACATTTGGAATTTTTCATCTTTCACATTTTAACCATTCTGTAAGTAGGATAACATTACATTCCAGATTTAGGTTACATTTGAATGAAGACTTCTAATGCAGGGTAACTTTTCATATACCTACTGGAATTTATCGCCATCTTTTGTGAAATGCCTCTTCAAATTCATCGTACATTTTGCAGATTGTGTCCTGTGATTTGTGGGACTTTTCATACTCTGGTCTCCCTTTGTTGAATATGTGTGCTGTTCATGTTTTCTTTGATGTAAGGAGTTGCCTTTTAATTCTTCCAGTGATGCGTTGCAAGGGATGGTGGCTTCTGATTTTGGTGCAGCTTTGTCAATATTAAGCCTTAGTTAATGCCATCTTGATTGATAAAAGTGTGCCAGTTGTAAGATCGTGACAGCACTCTCCAGGTCTCATATTCTACACATTAGTTGTTTTTTACCTTTATGCTTATATTTTAAATATGGCTGAAACTTTTATTTTTTTATTTGGTGTAAGGTAGGGCTTGGCTAAGGTCCTTTTACATTGCTATATAATTCCTCTAACACAACTGATGAAAAAGACTTTTTTTTTTTTACTGATTTTTCAGTGACATTTTCACAACTCAGGAAATCATGAAGAATCTGCTTGTAGTCTTCGCTGGTTAGTATGAGGTACCTTTGTTTAATATTGATTCTGCATTGTCTCACTAGTTATACATACCTTATCACCTAGTATCATAGTTAGGGTTATAACTGCTGTGATGAAATTCCATTACCAAAGGTGAGGTGAGACAGGTTTATATCAGGCACAGTCTCATATAATATCATCACGAAAATCTGTGAGGGCAGGAATTTATGAAGGGCATAACCTGGAGGCAAGAGTGGATGCAGAGGCCTTAAAGGCCGGTACTGCTTACTGGCTTGCACAGCATGCTTTCTTACAGAACTCAGGGCCACAAAACCATGGATGGCACCACCCATGATGGTCAGGGCCTCCCCTATCAATTCCAAAATCCATTTGGAAGAGTCTCAAATTCAATGAATCACCAAATCCCAAACAACCTTGATACAGCTAATTAATGAATACAATAAGATTTCAGAACATAAAAAAATCAGCATATGAAATTCAGGTGTGTTTCTATACACCAAAAATAAATTGTTTTTAAAAAATCAAGAAAACAGATCTGTCAACAATAACTTAAAAAAAAACAAGAGATGCTTGCAAGTAAAGATAATAAAGAGGTTAAAAGGTTGTATATTACTATTATAAAATATTATATGTTCTTCAACTTCTCCTGAATATGAGACCTGTTGTAGAATGGTTGATATAAGCAGCATCACTCTATTGGAGACCACTGATTTTCCTTCTCACAGCAGTTATAACTGACTTGTTTGTTTTGTGAGGAAGAATGTGGAATAGATCCGAAAGGGCTGGGGTGAGGAAAAATATGACCAAAATATATTTAAATGTTAACATATTTTTAAATAATAAAAGCACATAAAATATTTTAATGACTGGAACAAGATGCTAACAAATTAAAAGGTATTTCATGTTTCATGGGGTTTCTTCAAAAGTGAGAAAAAAATCATAAAAATCCTGTGAAGACACAAAAGATTATAAATAACTAGAATAATTCTGAAAAAGAACAATATTGAAAGTTTCATACTCTTTGCTTGGAGTCCATTCACAAAGCTACTGTAATCCATATGGTGTAGTGTTGATACAAATTCAGGCCATAGACCAACATAGCAGACAAGAATCCAAACGAAATCAACCCTGATACAATAAACTGCTCTTTGAAAGTGTGAAAAGAATCCAAAAGAGTACAAAATTAACCTTTTTCATCAAATGATGTTGATGAAGTAGATATTTAAGTGCAAAGGAGTGAAAAGTTTCTTACTGCCCGCCCCTAAACAGTTATATCATTGTTGGTAGGTATCACCTTCTGTACCTTGCTCTTCTAGAAAACATTTTCTGGAATTTCATGTCAGGTAATTCCATATTTCAGAGTTTCTAACTGAATATTTTTAGTATTTGTGGCCAACCTGACTGAGATGAATGTTGGTCCCATTCATTCGGTTTCTGTTGTTTGTATCTACTATTGAGTTCACCCTAGCAACCAGGACATCACAGAGTATTTAGGTCTTAAGCCAGTGAAGACAAAAGGGCCACGCTTACTTGTGCTGTGTAGATATTCCCTAAGTGTCCTCTCCTAGCCACTGAAGTCTTTAGCCCATCCCTCCTCCTTCAAAATGGATGTTTTCCTTCTGGAAGCAAACACTTTGAAGATAGGTACCAACTCTTAGGAATCACATGGGTAAATTTAGGTTTAATTCCACAGGACTATCCATGTCAGAGCTGGCTCTGGGCCAGAGGATCTTCTCCTGAGATCAGCTATACTATCAGGATCCGTGCAAGGATGCAAGTCTCTTCTAAGGAGATGTTAACTCTATTCTTTTGAGACCTTTGAGTTTTTACAAGGGTCCAGGGCTGACATTTTTCCGACTTGAACATATTTCCAATTCCTTCAGTACCATACATCATGGATTCCTGTTCACATGATAGATGATGTCACTGAAGCTTGTGTTGTGCATAATTCTATGTTTTAACCATTTGAATCTATATGTTGGAATCTAGTTTATAATTTTATAGGTATTCACATTTTTATTAGATATTTTCTTTTTTTTTTTTTTTTTTTGGTTTTTTTTGAGACAGGGTTTCTCTGTATAGCCCTGGCTGTCCTGGAACTCACTTTGTAGACCAGGCTGGCCTCGAACTCAGAAATCCGCCTGCCTCTGCCTCCCGAGTGCTGGGATTAAAGGCGTGCGCCACCACGCCCGGCTGATATTTTCTTAATTTACATTTCAAACACTATCCTGAAAATTTCCTCTCCCCTCTCCCCACCCTGCTCCCCTACCCACCCACTCCCACTTCTTGGCCCTGGCATTCCCCTGTATTGGGGCATATAAAGATTGCAATACCAAGGGGCTTCTCTTCCCAATGATGGCCGACTAGGCCATCTTCTGCTACATATGCAGCTAGAGACACGAGCTCTGGGGGTTCTGGTTAGTTCATATTGTTGTTCCTCTTATAGGGTTTCAGACCCCTTCAGCTCCTGGGGTTCTATCTCTAGCTTCTCCATTGTGGGCCCTGTGTTCCATCCTATAGATGACTGTGAGCATCCACTTCTGTATTTGCCAGGTACTGGCTTAGCCTCATACAAGACAGTTATACCAGGGTCCCTTCAGCAAACTCTTGCTCTCCTATGCAATAGTGTCTGGGTTTGGTGACTGATTATAGGAGATTACAAATATTAAAATAGTAAAGCCAACCTCAAAATAAATTGTAGACTTTTAAAAAATATATGAAACTCTAGTGTCTTTGTCAGTGTTCAAGTGCTGAGAAGAGAAACTACAATAATTCTTATATAATAAGGCATTTATCTGGGGTATACTTACAGTATCAAGGGTTTAGTCTGTTTTCATGATGATGAGAATCATCAGGCAGACGGTGCTGGAGAACTAGTTAAGAGTGCTATGTCCTCACCCATGTGTAGCAGAAATAGAATAGCTACTGGATCTGGCATGGGGTCTTGAAATCCCTAAATCCACCCCCAATGACATACTTTGTCAAGAAGCCACCTCTACACCCCAAAAGGTCACAACTCCTAATAAATTAATGCCACTTCCTAATCACAAAAATTCAAATATATGAACCTATGGTGCTTGTCCCCATTTAAAGCACCACCTCTAGGGACTTTAGAGGTGGATCAGCATGATGAACACTTACTCTTGATGATGAAGGTTTAGATCTCAGCACTCATGTAACAAGCCAAATGTCCTACAAATACCAGTAATCACTGTTTTAGAGGATCTAATAATGTCTTCTTGCCCTTAGGCAAACACTGGTACAAATATGCATGTGCACATATACTCAACACATACACACACAAACACACACACACACACACAGAGAGACAGAGAGAGAGAGAGAGAGAGAGAGAGAGAGAGAGAGAGAGAGAGTTTAATAATAAATAAAATAAGTAGTAAAAGGCATGGAATTATAGAATAAATAGAAAACATAAAGGGGGAAATTCCATCAAATATGTATTTACAAAAATTTCATAGACATGGTCTTCAAAGCAAAGACAGAGGAAGGGAACACACTAAACTAATAATACTTGCTATATCACAAGAAACAGTTCTCAGAGTTAAAATCCAGCCTGCAGAGGTAGAGCCTGCATTTCTGACAAATGGATAGCCATATTCATACATTATATATACATGATATATATGATAAATTATATATATATATATATATATATATATATATATATATATATATATATCTTACCACAATATCACAAATCAAGTAATGTGATTAAAAACTAAACCTTAGCACTATCTTCTCTCTGAGCCCAGCGGAGGCAGCTAGAGCCCTTTGTGTGCTCTCCACACCCCAGGAGATTAGGATCACCTTAGGGTTATGGGTGAGTGGAGTCCAGTGTTGGCTTTGGAAACAAGGGGCTCTGGTGCCAGCAGCAGCAGGAACAGAGAAATTCCGCCCAACCAGAGACTGGGGCCTCTTCCAGCCAGGGCACCCCTCTGCCACCACCCCCCATCTTCCCTCTGAGCCCAGCCATTTGTGTGCTCTCCACACCCCAGGACATTAGGATCACCGCAGGGTTACAGGTGAGTGAAGTAAGTGTTGGCTTTGGTTACCATGGAGAGTCTGGTTCCAGCAGCAGCAGGAACAGAGAACCTCTGCCCAACCAGAGGCTAGGATCTCTTACAGCCAGGACCACCCTTGCCATCCTCCTTCTGAGCCCAGTGGAGGTGACTGGGGCTGCTTGTATGCTCTCCACACCCCAGGACCTTGGGATCACCTCAGGATTACAGAAGAGAGGCAGCCTGCTGGGAGAGTTCTGACCCTAGAACTCAGAAAGTGGATCAGAGCTCCAGTCAACTAGACACTGGACTTGCAAGAGAAGAGCTTGCCTGCAGAGAGCGCTCTGATCACTGGATCTCCGGGGAGAGTTGGTCTACCAGAAGTGCTGTCAAAGGCTAACAGAATCACAGGAGGATCAAGCTCAAACCAGTGACAGCTTGGAAATTAACATCAGAAATCTCCAGATGGTGAAAGGCAAACTTAAGAATCTCACTAACAGAAACCAAGAAAAATGGGCATCATCAGAACCCACTACGCCCATTGCAATGAGTCCTGGATACCCCAAAATGCTTGAAAAGCAAGATGCAGATTTTAAATCATATCTCATCATGATGGTATAAGATTATAAGAAGGACGTTAATAACACACTTAAAGAAATGATACAGGAGAACAATGCTAAACAGGCAGAAGCCTTTAAAGAAGAAAAACAAAATTTCTTCAAGGAACTACAGGAGAACACTGCTAAACAGGTAGAAGCCATTAAAGAGGAAATACAAAAATCCCTCAAGGAATCACAAGAGAACACTGCTAAACAAGTAGAAGCCCTTAAAGAGCTACAGGCAAACACTGCTAAACAGGTAGAAGAAACACAAAAATCCCTTAGAACTGCAGGAAAACACATCCAAACAGGTGATGGAATTGAAGAAAACCATTCAAGATCTAAATATGGAGATAGAAACGCTGAAGAAAACCCAAAGAGATATAGAAACCCTAAGAAAGAAATCAGGAACCACAGATGTGAACATCAGCAACAGAATACAAGAGATGGAAGAGAGAATCTCAGGTGCAGAATTTCCATAGAGATCATGAACACAATGATCAAAGAAAATGCAAAATGCAAAGAGATCCTAAGTCAAAACATCCAAGAAATCTAGGACACAATGAGAAGACCAAACCTACGGATAATAGTAGATGAGAATGAAGATTCTCAACTTAAATGAAGAGCAAATACCTTCAACAAAATCATAGAAGTAAACTTCCCATACCTAAAGAAAGAGATGCCAATGAACATACAAGAAGCCTACAGAACTCCAAACAGACTGGACCAGAAAAGAAATTCCTCCCAATACATAATAATCAGAACAACAAATGCACTAAATAAAGACAGAATATTGAAAGCAGTAAGGGAAAAAGGTCAAGTAACATATAAAGGCAGGCCTATTAGAATCACTCCAGATTTCTCACCAGAGACTATGAAATCCAGAAGATCCCGGACAGATGTTATACAGACCCTAAGAGAACACAAATGCCAGCCCAGGCTACTATACCCAGCAAAACTGTCAATTCCCGTAGATGGAGAAACCAAAGTTTTCCAAGACAAAACTAAATTCACGCAATATCTTTCCATGAATCCAGCCCATCAAAGGATAATAACGAGAAAACACCAACTCAAAGATGGAAACTACACCCTAGAAAAAATAAGAAAGTAATCCTTTAACAAAACTAAAAGAAGACAGCCACAAGAACAGACTCCCATCTTTAACATCAAAAATGACAGGAAGTAACACTAACTTTTCTTTGATTTCTCTCAACATCAATGGACTCAATTCACCAATAAAAAGACATAGACTAACAGACTGGCTACACAAAAAACACCCAACATTTTGCTGCTTACAGTAAACCCACCTCAGAGGCAAAGACAGACATTACCACAGTGTAAAAGCTGGAAAACAATTTTTCAAGCAAATGGCTCAAAGAAACAAGCAGGAGTAACCATTCTAATATCGAATAAAATTGACTTCCAACCCAAAGTTATCAAAAAAGACAAGGAGGGGCACTTCATACTCATCAAAGGCAACATCCACCAAAATGAACTCTCAATTCTAAACATCTATGCTCCAAATGTAAGTGCAGCCACATTCATTAAAGAAACTTTAGTAAAGCTCAAAGAACACATTGCACCTCACACAATAATAGTGGCAGATTTCAACATCTCACTCTCACCAATGGACTGATCCTAGAAACAGAAACTAAACAGAAACACAAGGACACTAACAGAAGTTATGAAACAAATAGATTTAGCAAATATCTATATAACATTTTATCCTGCAACAAAAGGATATACCTTCTTCTCAGCACCTCATGGTACCTCCTCCAAAATTGACCATATAATTGGTCACAAAACAGATCTCAACAGAAACAAAAATATTGAAATTATCCCATGCATCCTAACAGGTGATCACCATGGACTAAGGCAGATCTTCAATAACATCAGAAATAATAGAAAGACAACATTCATGTGGAAACTGAACAACATTCTACTCAATGATACCTTGGCCAAGGAAGAAATAAAGAAAGAAATTAAAGACTTTTTAGAGTTTAATGAAAATGAAGCCACAATGTACCCAAACTTATGGGACACAATGAAAGCAGTCCTAAGAGCAAAACTCATAGCCCTGAGTGCCTCCAAAAAAGAAACTCCAGAGAACATATGCTAGGAGCCTGACAGCACACCTAGAAACTCTAGAACAAAAGGAAGCAAATTCACCAAAGAGGAGTAGATGGCAGGAAATAATCAAATGCAGAGCTGAAATCAACCAAGTGGAAACAAAAAGAACTATTCAAAGAATCAACCAAACCAGGAGCTGGTTCTTTGAGAAAATCAACAAGATAGATAAACCCTTAGCCAGACTAACTAGAGGGCAGAGGGACAGTATCCGAATTAACAAAATCAGAAATTTAAAAGGAGACATAACAACTGATCCTGAGGAAATCCAAAACATCATCAGATCCTACTACAAAAGCCTATACTCAACAAAACTGGAAAACCTGGATGAAATGGACAACTTCCTAGACAGATACCAGGTCCCAAGGTTAAATTGGGATCAGCTTAACAATCGTAACAGTCCCATTTCCCCTAAAGAAATAGAAGCAGTCATTAATTTTCTCCCAACCAAAAAAAAAAAAAAAAAAAAAAAAANCCCAGGACCATATGGGTTTAATGCAGAGTACTATCAGACCTTCAAAGACCTAATTCCAACACTCCTCAAGCTATTCCACAAAATAGAAACAGAAGGTACTCTACCCAATTCATTCTACAAAGCCACAATTACTCTGATACCTAAACCACACAAAGATCCAATAAAGAAAGAGAACTTTAGACCAATGTCCGTTATGAATATTTATGCAAAAATACTCAATAAAATCCTCTCAAACAGAATCCAAGAACACATCAAAATGATGATCCATTATGACCAAGTAGGCTTTATCCCAGGGATGCAGGGATGGTTTAATATACAGAAATCCATCAATGTAATCCACTACATGAACAAACTCAAAGACAAAAAAACACATGATCATCTCCTTAGATGCTGAGAAAGCATTTGTCAAAATGCAGCACCCATTCATGATAAAAGTCATGGAAAGATCAAGGATTCAGGCCCATACCTAAGCATAATAAAAGCAATATACAACAAACCAGTAGCCAACATCAAAGTAAATGGAGAGAGGCTGGAATCAATCCCACTAAAATGAGGGACTAGAAAAGGCTGCCCATTTTCTTGCTACCTATTCAATATAGTACTTGAAGTCCTAGCCAGAGCAATTCGACAACCAAAGGAGATCAAGGGGATACAAATTGGAAAGGAAGAAGTCAAAATATCACTATTTGTAGATGATATGATAGTATATATAAGTGACCCTAAAGATTCTACCAGAGAACTCCTAAACCTGAAAAACAGCTTCAGTGCAGTAGCTGGATATAAAATTAACTCAAACAAATCAGTGACCTTTCTCTACACAAAAGATAAACAGGATGAGAAAGAAGTTAGGGAAACAACAGCCTTCACAATAGTCACAAATACTGTAAAATACCTTGATGTGACTTTAACAAAGGAAGTGAAAGATATGTATGACAAGAACTTCAAGTCTCTGAAGAAAGAAATTGAAGAAGATCTCAAAGATGGAAAGATCTCCCATGTTCATGGATTGGCAGGATTAATATAGTCATAATGGCTATCCTGCCGAAAGCAATCTACAGATTTAATGCAATCCCCAGGAAATTCCAACTCAATTCTTCACTGAGATAGAAAGGGCAATTTGCAAATTCATCTGGAATAATAAAAAACCTAGTATAGCAAAAACTATCCTCAACAATAAAAGAACCTCTGGTGCAATCACCATGCCTGACCTCAAGCTGTACTACAGAGCAATTGTGGTAAAAACTGCATGTTACTGGTAAAACAACAGACAGGTAGACCAATGGAATAGAATTGAAGACCCAGAAATGAACCCACACACATTTGTTCACCTTATCTTTGACAAGGGAGCTAAAACCATCCAGTGGAAAAAGAACAGCATTTTCAACAAATGGTGCTGGCACAACTGGAGATCAACATGAAGAAGAATGCGAATTGATCCATTCCTATCTCCTTGTACAAAGCTCAAGTCTAAGTGGATCAAAGACCTCCACATTAAACCAGAGACACTGAAATTCATAGGGGAGAAAGTGGGGAAAACACTTGAAGATACGGGCACAGGTGTAAAATTCCTAAACAGAACACCAATGGCCTATGCTGTAAGGTCACAAATCGACAAATGGGACCTTATAAAATTGCAAAGCTTCTGTAAAGCAAAAGATACTGTCAATAAGCCAAAAAGGCTACCAATGGATTGGGAAAGAATTTTTACCAATCCTAAATCTGATAGGAGGCTAATATCCAATATGTACAAAGAGCTCAAGAAGCTGAACTCCAGAAATTCAAATAACCCCATAAAAAATGGGGTACAGAGCTAAACAAAGAATTCTCACCTGAAGAATGCCAAAGGGCTGAGAAGCACCTTTAAAAATGTTCAAAATCCTTAATCATCACAGAAATGCAAATCAAAACAACCCTGAGATTCCACCTCACACAAGTCAGAATGGCTAAGATCAAAAATTCAGGTGACAGCAGATGCTGGCGAGGATGTTGAGAAAGAGGAACACTCCTTCATTGCTGGTGGGATTGCAAGCTGGTACAACCACTCTAGAAATCAGTCTGGCAGTTTCTCAGAAAACTGGACATAGTACTACCAAAAGATCCAGCAATAGCTCTACTGGGCATATACCTAGAAGATATTCCAATTGGTAACAAGGACACATGCTCCACTATGTTCATAGCAGCCTTATTTATAATAGCCAGAAGCTGGAAAGAACCCAGATGTCCCTCAACAGAGGAATGGATACAGAAAATGTGGTACATTTACACAATGGAGTACTACTCAGCTATTAAAAACAATGAATTTATGAAATTCTTGAGCAAATGGATGTATCTGGATGTATCCTGAGTGAGGTAACCCAATCACAAAAGAAGTAAATTAATATGCACTAACTGATCAGTGGATATTAGCCCAGAAACCTAGAATACCCAAGATACCATTTCCAAAACACAAGAAAATCAAAAAAGACCAACCCATGGATACTTCATTCCTCCCTAGAATAGGGATTAAAATACACATGGAAGGAGGTGCAGAGTCAAAGATTGGAGCTAAAATGAAAGGATGGACCATCCAGAGAGTGCCCCACCCGGGTGGTCCATCACATAAGCAGCCACCAAATGTAGACACTACTGCATACACCAGCAGGATATTGCTGAAAGGACCCTGATATAGCTGTCTCCTGGGAGGCTTTGACAGTCCCTCACAAATACAAAAGTGGATGCTCACAATCATCTATAGGGTAGAACACAGGGTCGCCAATGTAGGAGCTAGAGAGAGTACCCAAGAGCTGTAGGGTTCTGCAACCCTATGGATGGAACAACAATATGAACTAATCAGAACCCCCAGAGCTCATGTCTCTAGCTGCATATGTATTAGAAGATGGTCTAGTTGGCCATTATTAGGGAGGAAAGGCCCTTGTTCTAACAATGTTTATATGCCCCAGTACAGGGGAATGCCAGGGCCAAGTAGTAGGACTGGGTGGGTAGGGGAGCAGGGCGGGGGTAGGGTATAGAGGACTTATGGGATAACACTTGAAATGTAAATGAAGAAATTATCTAATAATAAATAAACAAACAAACAACTAAACTTTATACTCAAATGAACATTCCTTCAGAGATGGATAAATTGACAGTAGGGCTGTACATAGTAGGTCTATACATAGGCAACTTGACTGCTGACCCAGCTCCCCAGCCTCAGGACTGAGTGTTCACTCATCTCTTACAATAATAGCAAGCACTTTGAGATTTCAGTAGAACTTGATTAATGGGTTTTGCTAAGAAAATAATTAAAAGAATAGAAATAAAAAGAATGAAAAATTAACAAAAAATAGTCTTAAAAGGTACTTAATACCACCAGCTAGCATCAAAACACAACCTGCTGCTATATGTCAATACAATATCAACATGTATATCTAATCGTGGCCTGCACTATAAAAATTTTAAGTATGGGAGATGGTTTGGGCCAAAGTATAGGAGGTTGAATTGGCTCCATCCTAATGAAAATATACTCCTGAGTCTTCCAAAAGGTGAACTTCACAATCCCATTTTTCTGTGTTTATCCCAATCTCAAAGCAAACAAATAAAACACAGTGACAACAGCACAGAAACATTTGGAATGACATTGTTTTGGCAAAATGAGCCACAATTGTTAAAATGTGGAAGCAACATGAATGTCATGGGAGGACTGTTGATTTCTCTGACTCCTGATCTTCCTTTATGTATGTCTGTTTCTTTTTCTCTGTCTCTGCCTCAATCTCTTTCTGTTTCTGTCTGTCTCTGTGTCTCCGTCGCTCTCTGTCTCCTTCTGTCTATGTCTCTCTCTCTCCCTCTCTCTCTCTCTCTCTCTCTCTCTCTCTCTCTCTCTCTCTCACACACACACACACACACACACACACACACACACACACACACACACTGCCTTTCTTTGATTCTCTTACTTTTAAACTATCTTCAAGTTACAAAGTAAAAGCAGTTTCTGTAATGTCAAAATGTGAAGAGAATTTGTTAGCAAGAGGTCATCAGGGAAGAGTGAATCCAACAGCCTCCCTCCCATTTACATTAATCTAAAATACTTTTTCCATTTCAACAAGTCAATGGTTTGGAGGAAGATGCATGATACTGCAGAGAAAACAGTAATATAGTTAAGACACTTCAACTTTCCTGTTATTTTAGCGAACAATAGGCTGACCTTGACAGTATGTTATACAGAAAAAAATAGCTGCTTTCAATTCTGAAAAAGAAAATAATGTTATAAAATCGTAGTTAGTTAGAAAATGTATACTTTTCAGATAAACACTACAAAATAAAAAACCACATTTTTATCATTAAAAATGCATTCACTTTAGAAGTGGCAAGTGTTTCTAGCCAAGATAGTCCCCAATTAAGGCACCAATTACGACAGTTTTAAATTGTGGTGGCTTTTACTTTTTAACGCTTTCTGTGAAAGCTGAAGGACTTATTTGAGCCTTTTATTTAATGCTATTGCTTTTTTATACTCCATAGAAATTTAAAGTGCAATCAAGTTCCTTATTCAATTCAAGCTATTGTAGGGACCACCGAAGTTCAATTAAAACCTCAGCTTTCTATTAATAAGTTGTCTGGTAATTACCACACCTTGTCTATTGTATGCTGCTCACTCCCATGACGTTCTCTCAATAGTCTCAAGTCCTTGCAAGTGGCCCTTCTGACAGAAAGAGCTTGATGGGCTTTGAGGGAGGCCATGTCTTGAAGTGTGGCTGTTGTAAGAGTAGAACTTTGAAGGAATGACCTAGCTAATTAAAGATGAATTCTGGGAGAAATCCTATTCCTGGTGAAGTTCTTGTGGCATCCACATTAATACTAAATGAGCCTGTCAGAATTAATGTCCTTACAATAAATACCAAAGGAGTGAAGATGATGTGGTTATTACTGTAAAATATTATTCACAGAGACAGAGAGACAGAGGCTTAAAAGACAATCATAATGATTAGTTTCTGATGTTGGACCTTTTATAGCCTCAATTTATTAAATATAATGAAAATGGAGAAATACACAGAATATTTTATATATAACTAAACTCATTTAGAAATATGGACATGAAAGAAGCCTACCTCTGGTAGCAACTCTCACCCCTCATATATTTATGTGTTTATCTATATGGGTACTTCTTTATTAGATACAGAGTCTCACCAATACAGAAATTGAAAGCAGACATGTCCCCTTGCCTCTGCCTCCCATGTGTTGGGATTAATAGTGTGCACCACAACATGTAGCTATGCCTTACATACTAGGGAGGGAATACAGGAAAACAGACATTTCATGCTAACCCTGAAAGCAATGCCTCCAGAAGGCATTTATGGCTTAGTGTCAATATTAAAAATAAAATTTCAATGGCTCCACAATGTGCTACTGCTGTGCTTCTCAGTGTGTTCCACAAATGTAAGAGTTTATGGTCTTAAGTAAACAACACAAAGTAAGATGAAGTAAAGCAAAAAACAAAGCAATGACAGAGAGCATCCTGTTGGAAGAGTTGACTGAACACTGTCCAGAGGATCAGCTTTCCTTCTCTTTCCTCAACTCCCCCATGAAGCACAGACCCTGTACTGATAACCACTGACGTAGGGCTCTCAATCAAGGCCCTCTATTTTTCTGTTCCAAATGATTCATTTTTTAAGTCATGGATGCATATGTGTGCCTCTTTGCAGCTTATGTTCATATGAGAACAATGCCCAAGGAGGCCAGAAATGTGAGCTCCCTTGGAGCTTGAGTTATAGGCAGTTGTGAGCCAGCTACGGTTCAAGGAACTAAATTCAACCTCAGACCTAGGTCTCTAGCCCTGAACGACTTTTTAAGGGAAAGAAAACGTTCTTGAAAATAAATTTTGAATAAATTTGACCATAATGTTTTTAATCAAGTGTTCTAAAACAAATTGTTTCATTTTTATGCCAAATCTATATACTGTTAATAAGATAAACACATGAGAAACTTCCAAACATTTTCAAGCTTGTGAGAGTCCTTGACATTTTATTTCAGCACAGACCATTGCCTGGGTCCTTATATGTGTTCTAACACAATTATCCTAGTGAACTTTTAAAAGTCGAGTCTGATTAGATCACCACTTGGCTTTAATATTTTAATCTATAGCATTTCATGGATATAAGACGAAACTCCAACACCTAGTGGAATTTTGATATTCTATCATGGCTTACACTGAAAGTTACATTTTATATAATCAAATTCTTGATCTTGCGGCTTGACATGCATGCTTTGTACACTAGGCTCCAAATTGGCACCTGAGTCTTGCTGGCCTTCAAATTCTTAAAGTATTAATTACATTAATGTTAATGTTTGAGGATTGAAAGTTCCTGGTAGAATCATATGTTTAAACATTCCATCCTCAACTGGCAGTGATATTCACGAGGTTGTAGTGGTTTCAATAAGAGCAATCCAAAGGGAGGCATAAATATATGCATATGTGTAAATGTATGTGTTTGAGTGTGTGTGTATGTGTGTGTACACCATCCTAGAATGGGTGGTTCTCAGTTCATGGGCTATTTAGAGAGGATTACAAAATGTGATCTAGGTAGAGTAGGTGTGTTCTTTATTGACTTATGCTACAGGAGATGGGCTTTAAAGTTTCAAAAATCCATGCTAGACTCTGTCTCCTGCTCTGTCTTTCTCAGTATCTCTATCTCCGTCTTTGTATGTTTCTGTGTCTCTCTATCTCTCCCTGTCTGCTATTTGTTGATCATGATGTAAGTTCTCAGCTACTTCTCCAGCACCATAATATTCTGCCACCCTGATCCCCACCAAGATAGTCATACACTCACTCTCAAAATCTGTACACATACACCTCAATTACATGCTTTCATCTATAGCTTTCCTTGGTCATGCTCTCTTTTCATCTCAGTAGAACACTAACTAAGACAGAGGTTGTGGAAACTAGGTACAGTTCCCTCCTGGAGGAAGCTGCTCTGCTCACTGCCCAGGTTTTAAGGGTTGTAGCCTGGCCAGAGCCCCAGCCTGAGCTTCTGGTTTATGATCTCTCCAGTTCTGAGAAATTTACCTCACACCTCCACTGCCACAGCTGTGCCTGTTCTGTTCTGATAATTGTCCTGTGTCTTCTAAACCCAGTCATGTGATTTCTTTCTCCCTCACATCCTTCTACCAAGTGTCCTGTCACAGTGGTGAGAAAAGTGACCAGGACAATAAGTAAATAGCCTGGATCAAAACTGCATGTGCCACAGCAGTGTAGCTCAAACCTTCACAATCAAAAGAATAATGTTTGCAATATCACTCTGCTTATTAGCTATAAGCATCTAAAATACAATGAGTATTTGACTAAGAATATATATTATTTGAACTAACAGAAATAACCCCTAAAATCATCCAGGAAGTATTCACATATGTTATTATTGTGGGGATAAAGAGTTCCATATGATTAGCTCTATTAAAACCTCATAGCAATGCTTAGTAAGATAGTCTATAGGAATTACTAAGTAGCCCAATACTGGACAATTACTGCCTCATTAGGAATTCACTACAAGTTCAAATTTAGAGATTATTCTATAGCTTTGACTATGCTACCTTCCTTGACACTTCAAGTTTGATTCAAATATAAGCCAGTAATTTCATTTCTCTTACTCATTAAAAATAGATCATCCCTAACTGTAAAACAATTCTATATTAAACATAATTTTAAGAATTAAGGTGTGTTTGTATCTTATATTTACATCTCATGAATTTTACCAGTAGAATATCTTGTCCCTGATAAATGGGATTTTCTCTATTGTTCAGAGACAAAGGAGTTTTATAAGACTATGTCTACCAAAATAAGAGGACGAAATGTTTTGCTTTTAGAATGGTGAATATTTCCCAGTAGTATTTTCTTCTCCTTACTCATTTCCAATTTAAACCACATCTTGAACACATTATCAATTATTAACTATCATTTATCTAACTTCTAAAACTAGTGCACACATCCTTGAATTATCCTTAATGTGATGAGTTAATGAAAACCCTATTAAGATATTTTTACTATCACAGTAAATTCTATTGACTAAAAATAGACTAAATAGTTTACTTGTAAAAAAAAAGAAAGAAAGAAACAGCTCTGACTTCATTATGTTTTTCTCCTTTTTAAAATTAAAAAAATAAACTTTTGAGAAAGTTAGAAATGATAGCTATATTTACCTAACTTTCACCTGTATTCCCTCCTCCTTTCTCCCATGCCCTACCCCCATTCCAAGCCCCACCTTGTTCCATCCCAGTCCCTATTATCTCTTTAGCTCCATTTCTACTATCACAGGGCCACCTGCTCCCAGATGGACAGCAACCACTTATTGCCTGAGCATTTTCTTGCACACAGTCTTTCTCCATATAATCTTCTGCTGCAGTAGACTGCCAATCTGAGATTCTGAAATGTAGCCTGTTGATAAACCATTTTGCACAACCTGTCCCTCCATTGTTGGTTCCCTTTTGAGTCAGTACAATCTGCCTTCCTTTCGGACAATTATTGTAAGTACCTTAAACCTTAGGTCTCCTAGGCTTTCCTTGTCTTGATGTTGTCAATGTCTCTACTACTTAAGTAGAACATACCAAGAGATGAAGAGAGTTATGTTGCTTGCCGAATGTAAACATTTTATTGAGTAAGTTGGAAGACTTAGCTCTTTTAAAAATACCTTGATGGAGAGGAAAAGACAAAAATAAGACAAAACAAACAAAGAAAAACCAAACAGATGCTATTTGAGCTTAGTACCTAGCATATCCCTAATAGTCTAGAAAGTTCTATAATTGTAATATAGAATTGAGACTCTCCTAGCAATATAAGATGCAGCTGATTCAAAATCAAAATAAAAACATGAAAAGCTTTAGCTCATAATTTGATAATAGTGATAAAAGGAATGATACTATTACTACAATTTTAAAAATCAGTTATTGTATCACATCCCCCAAAGAATGGAGAAGTATATAGACAAAAGAGAGAAAATAATTAGAAATATGGTAACTTGATCTTCAAAATGAATGATAGAAATGATATAAATTACCTGGACATTTCCTGTCACCTGGGTGACAGCACCCGGCATATTCTCAGAAATCCAGTATTGTGCACAGACATCAATATGACACTACTTATGCTTTAGTTATCAAGGTAAGCTTACAGAACAGAGATTAGACTTAGCAGGACTAAATCCTATAGTGGGCAGCAGGAGAGACATGTTCAGTGAATGAATTAAGAGTAGAGCTTCTCAATAATCAGCCACCAAACCCAGACACTATTGCATATGCCAGCAAGATTTTGCTGAAAGGACCCTGATATAGCTATCTCAAGTGAGGCTATGCCAGTACCTGACAAATACAGAAGTGGATGCTCACAGTCATCTATAGGATGGAACACAGGGCCCCCAGTGGAGAAGCTAGAGAAAGTACCCAAGGAGCTGAAGGGGTCTGCAACCCGATAGGTAGAACAACAATATAAACTAACCAGTACCCACAGAGCTCGTGTCTCTAGATGCATATGTAGCAGAAGATGGCCTAATTGGCCATCATTTGGAAGAGAGGCTCCTTGGTCTTGCAAACTTTATATGCCCCAGTACAGGGGAACACCAGGGGCAAGAAAAGAATTGGGAGTGGGTGGGTAGGGGAGCAGGACTGGGGGAAGGTATAGGGAACTTTCAGGATAGCATTTGAAATGTAAATAAGGAAAATATCTAAAAAAAAAAAAAAAAGAATAGAGCTTCTCTCACATAATATTAGATTTCTCTTGTATCCCTCTATTTCTACATTTATTTTTTTTTATTCACTTTACATCCCAATTGCAGTCTCGCAGAGTCCCACTTCCACCCCTCTTCCTTTTCCTCTGAGAAGGGGGTTGCCTACCTCACCACTGGGTATCATACCAACCTTGCACATCAAGTTACTGCAGGATTAGAGGCAACCTCTCCCACTGAGGGCAGACAAGGCAGTCCAGTTAGGGAACAGGATCTACAGGCAGGCAACAGATGCAGAAACACCCCCCACTCCAGTTGTTGGGCAACCTGCATGAAAACTTAGCTGCACATCTGCTACATATGTACAGGGGAGAGGTGTCTAGGTCAAGTCCATGTATGTTCTTTTGTTAGTGATTAAGTCTCTAGGACCCCCCAGTGGGCCAGGTTAGTTGACTAAATTGGCTTACTTGTGAAGTTCCTATTCCCTCTGGGTCTGTCAATCCATACTCCCAACCCCTTGACTCTTCCACAAGGCTTTCTACACTCCATCTAATGTTTGGGTGTGATTCTCTGAATCTGTCTCAGTTGGCTGCTAGGTGGAGCCTCTCTGAAAACCATTTAGGCTCCTGTCTGCAAGTATGACATAATATTATTAACAGTGTAATGGGTCAATTCTTACACACATGATGGGTCTTAAGTTGGACAAGTCATTGGTTGGCCATTCCCCTAGGCTCTGCTCCATCTTTGTCCCTGCACTTCTTGTAGGTAGGATAAAATTTGGGTCAAAGTTTTTGTGGGTGGGTTGGTGTACTTATTTCTTCACTGGGTGTCCTGCCAGGCTACAGGAGGTGGCCATTTCAGACTTCATATCCCCCACTTCCAAGAGTCTCCCTCTATTTGTAATGAAACTACTCATGGCTCCCCTAATGGCATTCATGTCTTAAAGCTCATAATATATACCCTGTTGTTATACTACTCTACTGCATAAGATAGGGTTTGTTGGACTGATTGAGAACTTTGAAGTGGAGAGTATATCCTATATAATTTGTTTGTGCCTAATGTAATAACAGGAGCTCATATGGAAGTAATCAGAAGTCTCAGTTAATGGCAGGTGACAAGATCGAAAGAGATCAGAGAGATGAAGAATGTGGCCATGAGCCCAGAAATGCAAATAGCCTCTAGACACTAAAAATCAGCCAATCGATGAATTATCCCTAGGGATCCTGGGGAAGTAACTAACTCTGCTGATATTTTGACTCACAGACAGCAACTCTACCTTTGGTTTTGACTTCTTGAAATACAACATGAATATTTGCTATTTTTAGTCACTAAGCCCATAGTGAATCTTTTACAATAGCAATAGAAAACGAACACACTCTCAAATGTTGATACTTCTCCACGATAGACACTAAGGGTTCAGAGATAAGCACAACCCAGCACTGACTTGCTGGAAAGACACAGTTCAGCATTTCCTTTTCAGCTATAGCATCCTGAAGAATTGTATGAAAATTTTGTTTGAAAATAAAATTAAGAAGAACTATATAAAATGCAGGTTGGGTTGATATAAGAGGGAAAAACTATATATAAATAAATTCCCTGATTATTAGTTTCATTCCTCTGTTCTTTGAGACACAGTAGGTTGCTTCAATTGATCACAAATTCATTCAGGGAACAGGGCTTTTTTTTTTTTTTTTTTTTTTTTTTTTTTTTTTTTTTTTTTTTTTTTTTTTTTTTTTTTTTTTTTTTTTTTTTTTTTTTTTTTTTTTTTTCTAAATTACATGTAGTGGTATTATTCCTATTGTTTCCTATCATTACATCTAGGTGCTCAGAATTCCGAAAGTGTACCACCCTATCTAATTTTACTTAGTATTACATTTAGAGAACTAGTTTTCTAAGCAACTATATCTACTTTAATTATTGCTGTGACAAAATGCTTGAGAGAAATGACTAAAGAGAGGAAAGGTTCATTTTGGTCAGTGATTTCTAAACAGTTTCAATATTTTGTAGCAGGGAAGAAGGAGTTGAGCTGCCCCATGAGAAGCTATTGTGGTTTCAATAAAATGGCCCCCACAGGCTCATATATTTTAATACTTTGTGATTGAGAAGGAATAAAACTATTTGAAAGGATTATAAGGATTAAAAACTATGCCATTATTAGGAGGAGGTGTATCACTGGAGGTGGGATTTTAGGTTTTAAAACCTGGTGCCAGGCCCATCCCATTCTCTCTCTCTCTCTCTCTCTCTCTCTCTCTCTCTCTCTCTCTCTCTCTCTCTCTCTCTCTCACACACACACACACACACACACACATGCACACACACACTGTGATCATAATAAAGGTCTTAGCTATTGCTCCAGTGACTGCCTGTATGCCCTCATAATCTCCGGCATGATGATAATGAATTAAATATCTGAAACAATAAGCAGTCCTGAAGTTAAAAGCTTTGTTTGATAAGAGTTGCCTTGATCATGGTGTCCCTTCACAGTAATGCAACAGTTACTAAGACAGAAGCTAAGACTTTTCTGATCTGGCCTATGGCAGAGCAGAAAGTCTTGGGAAAAATCAAAACCTGCAAAGGCTTTGGCTGCTAACTACTTACATTACATTACTACTTTGATTAAATTATACCAAAACCTTCCAAAAACCTTGAAATTATAACACTAGCTAAGAGCTGAGAACTCAAACCATGATCCTGAGGTGAGCTCTCAGATTTGAGCCATAGTAGCAACTATTTCTTGGTATAATCAAATCTTCCAGCAAAAAATATGGCATTATTCCCTCTAGAAGTACTTGGCAGGCAGAGAGGTTGTTTTTTGTTTGATTGAAAGCATCAAAGATAACATAGGCATAGAAAGAGATAATGGACTCTTTTCAAGAAAGTAGCTGCAAACCATGTCAGCATTAGATGATGTATATATACTTGCAGCACATTCTAGAGAAGATAGAAAGCAAATAAGAGAAATGCAATAAATTGACAGTTTAGTGAGTTAGGCTAAATTTTGTGTGTTTGTGTTTGGGGGTGGGGGAGATGGAGACACACAGAGAGACAGAGAGAGCACATGTGTAAGAAGAGGGAGGGACGGTAAGAAGACATGAACACAAAGGGAGATACAGGCTTGAGCTGTGTACATATCATGGGCTTTTAACATGTCTCATTTTGGCTTTCTATCACTTCTATTTTGGGGAATTCTTGTGACATTGTGATTCTTGTGAATTGCCCTGCTTGTTTGAAGTTAGTCAGTACTCTTGTGAGAGTACTCTTTCTATGTACTTTCTGAGTACTCTTATGAGAGTACTCTTTCTATGGACTTTCTGAGTACTCTCATGAGAGTACTCTTTCTATAGATTTTCTGAGTACTCTTATAAGAGTACTCTTTCTATGGACTTTCTGAGTACTCTTTCTATGAGACACACTCTTTTTATGAAGCAATGTAGGCAGAGCTTCCTAATAACCTTTTGGTATCTATGTGGTTAGATTTTTTTTTTAATGAGAAACTCATTTAAAAAAATCTAACCACATAGATACCATTAAAAAAAATCTAACCACATAGATATCATTAATGAGTCCAGATAGCCTAATAACATGTTTGTCCATGCTGTGAGTGACTAGAGTGAGATTACCTTAGGGTGCTGAGTTTTGGAGCTTTGGTATTCTTTTAGACCATAAGGGATCTTTTTGTTCTGCAAAAGTCCCATTCAAAGAAATGTCTGGATTCCTAAAGAACTCTCACATACTGGGAAACACTACCATCTTTTCTACACTTATACACTTTGCCTAACCACAGTTTGGTGGAAGTTCTATTGTACATGTGTGATAGTAAAGTAAATAATTTCTATGTTAGTTAGAAGCAACTGTGACTCCAAATAAAAGAAACGTACTCAAGACCAATTCAAGTAGCTTATCAAGAAAAACCTAATTTTGATTGCTAGCTTCTTCAAGAAACATCAAATGGGAATCAATATTTGTACTATAAAATATTTTCAATTCCTATTTCAAAACACCCTCCCTGGCTCTATGCTTCTGCTTTTTTCCTAGTCCACATTTACTTGAATGTTCCTGATCTCCTGTCTTATTATTTGATTCCCAGTTGTACTTTGCCAAGAGGCACTCATAGATTTTTCACCACTTCTGGTTCTAGTTTTCCTTAACCTTGGTCACCATAACCACCCTCAATTGAAACACATCTAGACAAACCCTTCAGATACTGATGTTGGAGAAGATGAAGTTGAGGTGGGTGAGGAAGATACAGTGGTCATTTATGTATTGATATTGTGGATGCTCTAAAATAAAATGTCATTGGATTTTCTTAATTGTGTTAAAATGTGATTGTTGTAAAAGTATTAAGAGACTTAAGGATGTGAGGTTTCCTCAAAAGTTTAATGGGAATGACAATTAGAGAAACAAGCAGAGAAGAGGAAATAAAGCCAAAAGGGAGAAATGATGAGCTGCTCTTTATTCAGAATATCATTTGAGTGGTGCATGGCAGAAATACTCTAGATATCTGTAACAGGGGTTATACTTTTATATCACACACTTGAAATTTGCTAAGAAGGTGACCATCATGTTGTCATAGGAAATATCTAGAGCTAGCCCCTGCGCCAGGGGATCTCACTCACTCGGTCTCTCAGCCTCCCAACTCCCCAGCCTTGCTAGGTCACATGGCTCCCACATGAGCATCTATTGGATGCCACCCCTGGTTAGACATCTCAACACCTAATTACCAGGTAGAATCAAAACTCCTAATGCTTAATTAGCCAATCAGATTTGGGTATCAATAATAATACAATTTACAAGATGCCAATACAATCATTTTGGATTCAAATGATAATGAAAAAGCTTCAACACAAGTATTCTAACCTTTTGATAACACCATGTCAGCCTCCATTTCTGTTCTCCCTCTCCTCCTCAGACCTCTCTCTCTCTGTCTCAACTCCTTGCTCTGTCTCCCTCTCCTGTCCAATCACAAGCATCCCACTGCCCTAATGTGATTGGAAAAGGAAAATCCTGCAACACTTGAAATTTGCTAAGAAGGTGATGATCATCTTGTGCATATAATTTCTCATCTTACAATAAAAAATACTACAGCATAAAAACTAGTGAGATCACCTAGTATACCTGACATTTATAGATATCATTTCAAATCAATGAAAATTAAAATAGAATACCTTTAAGAAGAATATATTAACATGAGGAAAATAAGGCGAGCTAATTTATTTCTTGTTTACAACTGTCTTGACACATAGAGGAAGCAAAGCCTGAATCATTGCAGAGAGTAATATTTTGTTTGTTTGTTGTTTTTTTTGTGTGTGCGGTGATCCACACTTCAGTAAAAGCACATGTTCAGAGAGCAGGTTGTCCAAAGGACCACATCCTGGTTGTTCCACAATTGGTAAGTTCCCGTGTTGCTTTCCCATTTAACTTTTATTAAATGTTATATTTCATGCTTTGCTAAATCTTAGAGTCACTGAGACCAGTACTGAATTCCTGATATTCCAAGTGAGGTTCACAAACATGTGTTTCAGAAAACAATTTAGAATAACATATAAAATATGCTCAAGATACAATTCCATTGGATTATTAGCTATTATCACCACACTGGGAAGTGACCCGAGGGAAGTGTGTCTACGGGCCCACTTCATATCTGAACAGTTCCAGCAATATCACAAATACAGTCATGAACACATGCTTATGCTTTTAGGAATATCAATTTTCTGAAATAGTAATTATATTTAAATTATTATTGTTTTTCTTTTAAGCTGGGCAGTGGTAGCACTCATCTTTAATCCCATCATTTGAGATGCAGAGGCAGGTGGATCTCTGAGTTCAAGGTTAGCCTGGTCTATAGAGTGAATTTAAGGACAGTCAGAATTACATCTCAGAGACCCTGTCTCGGGGAAAAAAAAAGATAGGTGCTGTAATGTTCTTTTAAAAACTGAATAGCAAATGAACTGAATCCCTTTTTTAACATAAATTTAACTAATAATGAGTAAATGTAAAATCTCCAAAATAAATATAATTGAGCAAAAACCTTTCCTTTGACAATTCATGGGTAATTATAAAACATGTGAAAAATTTTAAAGCAATAAACTGAGAAATTGACCAAGATTTTGTGTGTATGTATGTTGGGGGGGGGTGAGTTTAAAACATAAACAAAAGTCTGAGCAAACACAGTCCTTCAGTGACTGATTGGGAAAGCCTAGCTATTGTCAGAGGTGAGGAAAAGAAACCAGAACAGGCTGAAGAAACAATATCCAATGTTCTATAATTGAAGAAATAAAATCTAATCCGAAATGACACCCCATGATTACTATTGGCGTGGTTCTACAATTAGTGCCTGCAGTTTCCACACTCACCAGTTGTGGAGGTTTCTGGCTTCTAGCCTTGAGAACGTGAGAAACACAGGCACTCAGACCTCTGCAGCTTGCTTTTAAGGGAAGCATATTGTCACTCATATGCTATTTCTGTGCAATAGGGTAAGGCAAGTTCTAATAAGTCCACAGTCAAGAATGCTCTGCTGACATATCCTTAGTCAGGCTTTATCTGCCAAATGTCTGTATCTCAGAGCATTAAAACTGAACTATCCATCCGTCACTGAGATTTATTTTGTACCTATATAGAATGATATTAAATTTATCTATGTCTGTAAATAAGTTGCTTATGATAATTCTTTAATCAAAAACATAATTAAATATGTAATTTTTATTTTAAGAATAGAGATTGAAACATAAAGATTTGTAAGTAAAGCACAATGTGAATGTTCTATACATATATTGTAACCATCTAATTTGTAGTTACTTTATATATTACCATTATAAACTATTTATCATTTATATATTTTAAATGGTTCGAGTATCCATAGAAATTAACAAATCTCATAGTTTTTTTTTTTTTCCAGAAACACTGGCTTTATCTTCTAGCATCTAGTAATAGCTATAGAGATAGTATAATGCCATATTTTCTCCTGATATTTTTCTTTTACAGAGGAAATTATTTGTTCATTTTTCTAGAGTTTATTTTTGGAGGAAAATTGCAGACATCATTTTTGTGTCCAGGATCAGTATTGCAAACAACATGATGGGAGATGCTCTTAGGCTCTTGTAGCTTTACTTTCTTCTAATAGAATAAAATTGTAATAGTCTCTCTCTCTCTCTCTCTCTCTCTCTCTCTCTCTCTCTCTCTCTCTCTCTCTTTCTCTCTGTAAATCATATAGGCATTGTCTTGAGAAGAAAAATGACAATGGTGGACATGGAGCAGTGTCACAGTGAGGCTAGAAATTTCAATTTAATATTGAAAAGAAATTAGTCACTATTAACTATTGACTTATTCCTTTATCTATTCTTCACTAAAAAACTATCAGAGAATTTTACTTAATTATATGGCCCATTTTAGAAAAGAAAAGGTATGAAATATTCACAGGAAAAGATGATATGTATATGAACTGGGACAGAAAGCATTGTGAGTCCCATGGGGATCAGGAAATGGGTTGGGAGGACGCTTGTTTATCATTGGTTTGACATATTATAAAAAGCTACAGATTAGGCAATTTTACAGCAATGCCTAAAATTTTTAATAGAAATTACAAAATGGTACAAATTTCTCAATGTCATTTGTAAAATTGGGAGCAAGAAAAAATAAATTTTAGAACAGGATTTTTCATGTCTGAAATTGAGATCACAGGTTAACTCTTGCTAGTGAAATGTTTAAATGGAACCATAGAAGGAGCAGTTATTGTAAATCCTCATATTATTGTCTGTATTCTTTACATTCTTTACATTACAAATGAACAAATAAAATGTATTCATTTATATTTTCATCTCTCCAAATGAATAATCAATGTTTTAATATTATTTTGAAATGTAATTTTGTTGTTTACTTTTAAAAATTATCTTTACTATTTTTTATATTCCAGTAGATATCGCCCTTCCCATTCTGCTCTCCAACAGTTACACATCCCATTCCTCACCCTTTCTCTCCCCTTCCCCTGTCTCCAAAAGGAAGTCCCCACACCCAGCCAGGCCTCCCCATTCCCTCGGTCAAGTCTCTCAAGGAATAGGAGCATCTTCTTTCATTGAGACCAAACCAGGAAGTCCTCTGCTGTATATGTGTTGGTGGACTCAGACAAGCTAGTGTATGCTGCCTGGTTGGTGGCTCAGTGTCTAAGAGATCTCAGGAATCTAGGTTAGTTGAGACTGCTGGTCTTCCTATGGGGTCATCGTCCTCCTCAATTTCTTCCAGCCTTTCCTGAATTCAACCAAAGGGTTCCCCGACTTCAGACCATTGGTTGTATGTAAGTATTTGCTTCTTTCTGTCTCAGTCAGCTGCTTGTTGGCCCTCTCTGTGCTAAGTTCCTGTTCCTATCCGAGTATCATTAATAATGTCAGGTCTTGGAGCATCCCCAGTGGGTCCCAATTTGGGCTGGTTAATGGACCTCCTTGAAAAGAAAATTTCAATCTCTCTCTCTCTCTCTCTCTCTCTCTCTCTCTCTCTCTCTCTCTCTCTCTCTGTCCCTCTCTGTGAGTGTCTGTGTGTGTGTGTGTGTGTGCGTGCATTTTCCTGAAGGTGATGATCTTTACCAGTCATGCTGTCTTTGGTAACAAAGACTTGGTCAAAGTGAAGATTATCACTTGCTTCTACAATCCAAATCTTCTATGACTGAGTTGAGGACAATTTGTTAAAAGTACTGAACTAATTACCTTCAACTTCTAGTTTATGATTTTCCAAAAAGAATGAGGAAAAATGATCCTGTAAAATTCTCTGAATATATCTGCAGGACTGAGCAAGAAATGAGGTCATATTTTATTTAGCTCAAGTTTGCCCAAACTCTTTTCTTAATTGTAATATTATTTTGAAGGTAAATCATACCATTAACATGAATGAACTTGAAGTCATCTAAAAGACCCAACCAAAGGTGAAAATGTGAGGTTGTTTCCAAGGAAGCAAGTGATGCCCACCCCCAGGCATCAGAGGTGCATCCCATTAACTAGGAAAGCATACAGAATAGAAAGGAAGAAGCCAGCCAGGCAGCAACGCTCCACTCTGCCTTCTTCAAAAACATAGTTGTAATAGACTAGTCCACTATTCCCTCTGTGAAGCATCATCCCAAACCATGTATATTGAGGTGTTTCTTCTTTACTGGCTTTATGGCACTACTACTCATTAGGCACTTACATTTTATTTTTGGTGCGCCATTAATTAAAATTTTCTACATGTGTTATCCTAATCTCTCAGAGAAATGAGGTCATAAAAACCAATATCATTTCCTTTTATATATTGAAGTTTCACAGAGACCTTTCAAAGACAGATAAATAACTTCCTACAGCTCTTAAAAGAGTACAGGCAAATGTAATAATAGGGAACATGAGAACAGATAAGATTTAGCTCCTTCCTGAATCTGCTATGATGAACCCTCACAAGGATTGTTGAACCCACTGGTGAGGACTGTCGCCCAGCTAATGTTTGGTTCTTATTTCTGGAACCCCAAATAAACTTTATTTCTGCAAGACAATTCCAATACCCTGTAAGTGCTGTATACTTGTCTAGTTTTCTTTCCTCTCCACAGATCTACTATTAAATCCCCCCAAATCTCCAGACAATTTGGCAGAGTGTTTACTTAATAGTTTCGATACAAAGAGAAAAACTCATTATAGTCATTCTTTGGAGAAAATAAAAACTAACAACTAAAAGGCTAGAACAAAGAAGAGAGTGTTCACAGAGCGGCCATAGAAGATCTGAATCTGAAGGGAAGCCTTAGAATCATTTCAACAAAAAGTGGGCCTGCTCCATGCTAAGAGCCTCCCATCCAAGCCACACATTTTACTTTCTTTAAAAATAAATTCTTCTGAAGGCTAGGCATTGTGACCCATACTTGTAATCATAGTACTGTGTAATTGGAGACAGGCTGAGACCAGAAACACACGAACTAGCCAGTCTGTATGTCTGTGAGCTCAAAAATATTAAGGAATGACACCAACGTTGTCATGTTGTGACAATGCATGACATATTTAAATGCTGATAACAAAAAAATTATATATTATGCTTATATATCTCTCCAATACTCTGAAAAGCTGTATTTGATTACAATTCTTTTATACCCAGTTCATATTATTCTGCACCTGGAGGTAAAGAAGCAGAATCCTATGTAAAAAAATCTCCACATGGTTAAGTGACTTTGGTGAGATTGAAGACGAGCTGCACTTTGAATAACTCACAAACATTCTGAAAATACATTTCTGATTTCCAATTACCTGCCTATGTCTCCTTTCTAACTTTAAAATTAGCAAGCAGATGCAGAGTTCATAAAAAATTTGACAAAACTTCAAGTTCAGTTTATTGATGATGCAATTCTTTAGTTCTCTTTCTCTTTGATCCAAGATACATAAACATTTTGTATTTATTTGGCTATTGGCATTCTTCATGACATATATTAAACCCAAAATGTCATAAACTTCAAGAGAAAATGAGGTAATGGTAGAGGTCTGTAGCTAATTTGCCATGTGAACAGTTTTTCACTTCACCTATACTAAAGACATTTAAAACCTTTAACAATAGATTTCATTGTGGCTTTGATTAACCAAGCTGTACTTTATTGTTTCCCGGCTAGTGGTAAGTGTAGATCAATTTGAATGGGAATTTGAAGGTTCCTGGTTTCCAAACCAGCAGGAATTATGGCTTAATTGCTTGGAAATACCTTTTCATTGTTGATACCAGTAACAGAAAAAAAAAAAAAAAGGTGCCATGTCAAGAACCACTATAGTGACCAGTTAACCAACATATGCCACCCGACACTCAGGGACAACATAACTGTGAACAGCTTGAAGCTATTATAAATGTATGGAAGGGGTGAGAATTTTGGATACATTTCTCCCTGATGTGCTTCCTGACTCTAAGTAAATGCATAGAGAGATTTTGTACTTAACTGCTGTCAGCAGAGTACATTCACCCAGTTTGAGCTTCTAAAGACACTATTTCCAATGCTGTTCATTAAGGTTACACTTTAAAGTTACTCAATTGCTAGTATGTGCTCTGTGTCAACTTGGAGGCTGCCCATTAGAACTCCTCACACCCTAGAGACAGAGGTTTGGTTCTCAGCTCCTGAGATCAGGTCAAGAATTGCAATAACAATTAGCAATTAGCAGTTAGTTCTCAATTTACCACATTAGAAGGTCACTTTTCTGAAACATTCAGTCTCGTGAGAGAGGAAATGAAAACCAGTAGACTAAAATGTTAAGAGT
The DNA here is from genome assembly GCA_902729485.2 of Mus minutoides. Lineage (NCBI taxonomy): Eukaryota > Metazoa > Chordata > Mammalia > Rodentia > Muridae > Mus > Mus minutoides. Next base: position 1,008,001 of record LR750007.1, read on the forward strand.
TTGAAATCAAGAAAAGATGACAAAATCTAAGGTGCTCTTTCAAATAGTCAGATTATTTTCAAATCCCTTAAGATCTCACTCTGTAAAGTTGTCTTTCATTCAGAGCTTTGCATTTAATTCTAGGCTTTGAATTGACACACATTGTGTATAGAATATAATACTCTTCCTCAATAACAGAAAACTAGTATTATTTTTAAAAAGGTGATCTCCATGAGCCCAGAGAGAAATAAAATAGGAGTGTTTCAACAAGTACTTCCTGTTTTCCTCCCTAACATGTTATTAAGTACCGTCTTATTAAATTTGGAAAATTTAAATAGTAAAACATGTATTTAAATACACTCAGAATATTAGGAGGAGCATGACTAGTTTCTGAAAATATCTAAATCTACAAATCTCAATTCATAAACAAAGGTATGTAGAAAACATACTTCCAGTGCTTTTGAAAATATTTTCTAATGCTACTTTAAATATAAATGGGAGTACAAATGATCTTAGCTATTCTCTAAATTTCAATTTAATCTTTATCTTTGTAATATGTGCAAAATTCCCAGGTCTATGACCAGAAGAACAATGGGGTAGAATGAACGTATATGATTGGTGCACTTAACAGTGACAATTTGACTGGACATACTCCTTAGCCTGCACTGTGTGTGTGCTGTCTTATCTGGGAGACTTGATGGCTTCTCATTGTTTTTTTTTTTATTTATTGTTTTAAGATTATTAACAAAAATTCTATGTTAATAGAATTTTTATTGCATTTAAAGTCAGACTATAACTTCTCTCAAATTTCAAAAAAAAAATGTGAAAGGAAAAATAAAGATGGAAGAATTAAGCATAAAATTATCTGCCAAAGTATTATCTCATCATAATTATAAGATTGATATATAGAAAAATTTAAAACCTAGCTTATACAGAATGTTTTAAAGATTGCATTGTGAATATAATCCTGTTTGAAGTAATATGGATTAGTTTTCATATGGTCTAAGAACTAGGAATTTATTATTGTAAGTGTAGGTATTACTAATGATATAAAAATGTCTTTAGTGATAACTTCCTTCCAACTATGTCTAGTTTGAGGCACAAAGTGAAGTCGTAAATAAAATGATATCGATATCTTACAGCAATTATGATAAATTTTACTAAGCAGCTAATATAAAAATTCTTAATTAAGAGACCTCAGTAGATGGAGTTTTATTGAAGAGAGTTCTTGAATTTCCATATGATTAGGGCTATGAAGACTTGTCTTGATGAAAATCTAAACACATGACTCCCTATCTACATTCCATGATGTACACTTAGATTTTACTCATGTTGATTGAGTTCCTTGGTGGTATTAGGAGCAAAGAAATAAGGTTGACAAAAAATTGAAGGAAATTGGTAACAAAACATGAAATTTTCCATTGAAGAGATAACTATATGATATTTTGATGAAAATGGTACAAAATGTAAATAAAACCTAGAGCACAGATAATAAATAACAAAATAAGCCATTCAATATCAAAATGGGACATTCAAGGCTGTATTTACCTTTCCAAGGAAACTACTAATAAAAAACATAGAAGTACTCTAAAATGTGGGAAAGAATGACAGTTGTAGCATGCACATAAATATCTCAGTCCAGAAGAATGCATGTGAAAACTCTAGAGGCATGGCAGAAATTTTCCTTCAGGCTCCACTCCAGGCAGATCAATAGACTTGTAATCTATGCTATTAAACTGCCAGTTCCCTTCCTCTGCAAGAGCTGTGTGGTAAAACCTGTAATCTGAGAGCACTGGAATTTGCAGTGAGCTAGGCATTGCACTTTCAAAGGTTAGGTATAGATTTGATCAGATAGAGGGAGCACATAATGAGTGATGTCATTAAGATACAGCAATGTTTCAATGCATTCAATAGCAACATAATAAATATATTGACAACTTTCTATACCTTCATGAACTAGAAAGTCAAATTCTCAAGCAATTAAATACCATCTCCTTCAGGTTTAGAAATCATGAACCATCAGCTTTTTATTTTATTCAATCAACCACTGTTTGTGGTCAAAGCAGCTATGACTGGAGACCAGGAAATTCAGTACAGAAAATATATGGAAAGCAAACTAAACTGGTGGCCATACTTCAGGCATCAGTTTTTATCAGAAGCAATGCAGTCTATTTCCTAAACTTGGGGTATAGTCAATTCCTTGGCAATGAACGAATCTCTGGGAAAAGGAAACACAAACCATGTAAGAAATTAGTCTTGTCAGATAACAACCTATCAATCTTAATATAAGTTTAGAATTTGTCAATTTATTTTAAAACACAAAGGAAAATGTACAGAACATAAAACAAATAAAATATAATTGTAATATAAAATTCTTGTATTAAAGATTCTAGAAGTATAAAAGTAATATTGCATAATTTTGGATCAATATGTATATCAGTGTGTTTATCTCATAGGTATAGATAATTTTTAATGTATATTCAGTTAACACCATTAATGAAATCTGGATTTCAACTCCACCAAGAATATTCATTTATACTCATTTGCAACATTTCCAAGATTGTGATTTTATGTTACATCTCCCCTTAAACTACACTTAATAGATTATCTACTGTAGGTAGTGTAATAGAAATTTTTTTTTAAAAATTAAAAAGCATGTCTTTCAGTTATCTTCCAGTATAATCCAACCCAATCTTCAAGGTGTTTTCTGTCATGTACACCTTCTATGACTTGTGGTATCTCAAAAATAATTGCCAGACAGCTTGAGTCATGTAGATTTCTCAGCAACAGTATCTTACAATTCTGAATAGTCTGTTTGTTGGTACATTCAGATGTGTTTCAGGAGTAGTTATGAACTACTGCTTTGTCAGTTACATGTTCCAACCCATCCCTCAGATGTCATCTCAGACGTGAGGATTGTTTAGATGCCAAGTATGTTCCCACATGTTTAGAAGATGGAGTAGATATTATTTTCCTTTTCCTTTGTATGTACAATTCTCATGCTTGGAAATTATATGATGAAAGCCATACAAAGGATATAAAAACTGGAGGGCAAAGGAAAGAATGGCTTTTTGCTTCAAAGCAAACAAGAGCATAAAACCAAGGCTGATACCATGCCATTTCTATTTATACATACACACACACACACACACACACACACACACACACACACACACACACACACAGAGAGAGAGAGAGAGAGAGAGAGAGAGAGAGAGAGAGAGAGAGAGAGAGAGATTAAACAAAGAAATGAAGAAAGAAAGGAAATCTAGATGCATTAACAAGCACAGACAAATGCCAGTGATGAATACAAAGAACAACAAGAAAAGTATGCTCTCTTAGCAAAGTGACTAAGAAGTGGACCATTTACAAGGTAAAACTTAGATGACTATACCAAGCAATGGAATAAATATTCACTCCCAGCAGCAGAAGACAGGCAATGAGCTGAGATGCTCTATGACTTCAGGTCATAGCAAGTGTACCCATGGGCACTTAAGTGTGATGTTCCTCTCTTCCTCTCTTCCCTCTCTGTCCCTTCTCCTCATTCTCCTCCCCTCTCTCTCCACATGTTCTCTCTCTCTCTTTCTCCCTCTCTCTGTCTCTCTCTGTGTGTCTCTCTCTCTCTGCCTTTCCCTATCTCTACTCTCTCAACTCGCTTTCCCATGCCCTAAATAAGCTCTATTCTGTACTAAAAGAATTTTACAAACATAACAAAAAATGAAAGATGGATGCATATCCACCACTGTTTGGCAGTAATATCAAAGAAAGCCTGGTGAAATCGTGGCCATCGAACAAGACAGATTTTTGTATTCTATCTTTGTGGGAATGCTCTAGTATAGACAGGATCCAGTGTTTTCAATATTTAAACATGTTCATTCTAGGTTAATATATGTTTAATAATGATTGTTTGCTATAATGAAACAAGCAACAATAGCACACATGGCCAAACAGTTAACTGGACAGAAGTGCATGTGTCAAAGTGAAGGAGACAAACCATAACCAAGTATTGTAGCCCAAAGCAACTTAGGCGACCATGAAGCACTGCGGGTTCTGTTAAAAAGTCATAACTGGCTTTTCACCTGGAAAAGATTTCCTTATGCCGTTGGCTTTTATAGAGTGTTTATTTGGAGTGCTTATACAAGAAAAACGCCTCCTTTAAAGATGCAGAAGAATTGAGCAATTAATGTTTGATGCTAATTATTCAAAAGCCCTGACTTCTAATTAGTTAAGGCTTGATCCAATAAGTTTAGAATTTTGCCTTGGTCACAGAATTTCTTTGGAAAATTTTCATGTCAATCAAAGTTGATTATTGTTATGAATGAGCACAAATACCAAACATCTCAATATTTTAAAGGAATGATGTCTTATATTTTCTCAGATTAGTTTGGATGTTTGTAAGATTTCAGTCATGGAGATTTACCACACAATGCACTCAATATAAAGCTAAATTAGAACATGGATTGTAAGGATGACATTAAATAGCGTTATCAAGATCACATAACATTTTCTGGAAATTAAACTACTGCTTGACGTGGCTTTGAACTACACTAGTCAGTGGCTCCCGGAAGCTGGCAGCTTGAGCCACATACCTGGCTAAGGTCTTCCATCCTGCTTTCAAGGCCAGTACACACATTGGACTTTATGTCACTCTCTAGAAAATGTTAATGTCTCTGTTTAATCTGAATAACTAAGGAAACAAGTAACAATAATATGCTTTAATTCAAAGAAATGTTTTAAATTAATGAATAACAATTCCAGGAAACAATTAAAGATGGAAGTGATGTTAAGTATTAAAATGAAAAAAAAAAGTGATGTAAGTCAAGGAAAAAGATGACATCTGGAGAGGCATATCAGAGCCAGAGAATATTTCACATCTCGGCCGTTCAGTTTATCTTTTTTCAGCCATAATAAAAATAAAATCAACAAAACCTCATTTTGGCAGAATTATGTGTTCACAGCAAGTAAAAAGACACCGTTTTTTAATAACCTTGAAAGTTCGGAAGTCTGTTTATTTTGGGTAGAAAATTCATTTGTAATGTTGATCCTGTAAATGTTATTATCAAGGAGATAAATTATGAATACTATTAATTTCTGTGATCTTGCAAAAAGGGATGGTTTTAATATAAATACATGACTGAACATTATTATTCCATTTAAAAAGTTTTCTGAGCAGCATGTATTAAAAGGATAATTAAATGTAAATCCAAGAGGCTAGAATGTGGTTTTGTGGTCCTAAAGGAGGTTAGTATGTCACCATGCTTCTTTGGGGGCAAAGGAAGCAAAGTTCTTCAGTACAGATATTGGGCTGCTCTTGTGCATTGATAGGTGCTAGAGAGAATGCAGTCTCACCACAAGTTTAATAAATCACAGAATAAAGAGTAAAGCCATATTAAGCCACTAATGTGTCTTAAAGGTTTGCCTTTTGTATTTGCTCTAGCATAATGTCAATCTTATCAGTTCCCATGATAGAGTTTTGTATCCTTATGTCAGTGGACATTTAGACTGGACAAAGTGTTAGAAACTTTATCCTGTTCACAGATCCCTTGTGCACATGCCCTCTTCTTATGACAAACTAGAAGGAGTATCAGGTTTATCCACCATTCTTCAGTATGTTCTTCTAATACCTTCAGAGCAGTCTTTCTTCTGTAAAGCAGTCAAACTGATAGCCGTGCCAGTGGACAACTTTTAAACATGGGGCAAACCCTCTATTCCTTCTTTGTGTCTTGAGATACAACCCCCACTACCACCTCGCTGCATGGTCTGTGTGACTCCCTTTCATAGGCTTATCTGGCTAGTCATTTGCCATTCTCCTATCTCATTTCTCCTCAAATGTACTTCATTTTGAAGTCTGGGTAAAATGGCACAAACCTAATGTCCTCTCAATCAGGGCCTTATTTCCCTATGTGATTACACTGTTTCCAGTGCCAACAGTGTAACCACACAGTATATTTGATCATTTATTACAGTTTTATTTCAAATGTGATTTTTTTATGCCCAGTAGGCAAGGGCCAGCATTACACCTATCATTCCTTAAATGGAATAATTTGCAGTATATCCAGGATTTAATGAAGATCTGTAGAGTTGATTAATTTTAGTAGCTAACCAAATGTATGTATGTATATTTCAGTCATTCCAGTGAAAACAAAAGTTGTTACTGAGAAATACCCAGTGGTAGACTCATGTTTAAATAGGACTAAATTCAGCAGTGGACTAATACCTCCCAGATTAACCAAAACAGGAAAAAATACCTAGTGTTATTCTTTTCAGATTTATTAAAATCAATTCTGGGACAAGTTCTAAGGCATTTGATTCCTCTGAGGAGTGTGCTTTTAGCAGACGTGTAGCATACTGGTTGAGTGAAGATTGAAAAGCTGCTAATGCAAGGAGGCCTTAACTTGGATCTAATTGATTTTTGCCATGAGATAATGTGAGTTGCTATGACCAAACATCGGGTTATTCAAGAGAGGATTAAAGCTCAGCTTCAAGAGAAAACTTATGTAAAAATTTAGCAAACCATACAAAACACAATTTAGAACTTAATGAATTCATAGAATCAACTGACAGTTTCTACCTTCTGTTCTAAGACTTTTATAAACAGTGACTTAAATGAGAAAAAGAAGCAAAATTAATTGTGGATCTTTAAGGGTGATGAGAAATGCTACAGATGCTTTTGAAATTCACATTTTGAATATCATGTGTGTGAGGAGGGGTGCTGGAGGGATAGCTCTGTGGTTAAGATGTTTATGCTCTTCCAGGGAATCCAAATTCTCTTCCCAGAACCCACATTGAGCATCTCACAGTACTGTGTAACTCTATCTTCTAGAGATCAAATGCCACCTTCTGGCTTCAACCAACCTCAGCAATAACACACGTGCATGCACACACACACACACACACACACACACACACACACACACACAAAATACATACACACATTCAAACATGCACACACATTCACAGAATGAGAAGGGGCAGAATATAGGAGGGAGAAAATTTTAAAATAAAATTAATAACTTTAATAAATATATTTGAAGATTATAGGTGACAAACTAATTTTGATATTGACTTTGACAGATATATTGTAAGCCATGATAAAAATGAATTATCATCATATAAACCATTGGTTTTATAAAGTGTTAGCCAATTATAAGAGCTACTGGTAATTATCTATATCTTCACACAAGAACTTGTTTTTCAGTTTTCTGAATGACTTTCATCGTCTCCTTTGAAAAGATCGACATTCTGCATTTTTCTAAGGTCATCACCCAGCAGGAAATGAAGCATAGTTCTTCTAGCCCAGAAAGTTTGTGCTGTAGCAACCCACTTCCTGTACCCCAATTATTTAGATGTAGAGTCAGGAGTGGATAGGAATATAGTTAACTAACTTCAGCACTTATGGGAGTTCATCATTTCTATGTATGTGCTGACAGTAAACTTCATCCCCAGATTGGTTTCTGTCACTAGACACTGGCCACTCAACTGAAGAGTTACAAGGTCTACCCAAAACTATGTGAGACCTGAGTTGGTGTCTCTAAAATATCCCTATGACAGATGCCAGCAGCAGATTGGAGAGATTTTAACTAAGACATTTATAAGACTGAAAAAAGCAGATTCTGAAGAAAGGCCAACCGGAAAGTCTGCACACAGATTAGAGAAAGACACCAACTTACATTAGTGACACATATGGAACACATAGCATTGACTTGGCCGTCAGTCTAATGTGCAAACTCGGAAAACATGGGCCACTGATTAAAATGCAGTTCTTCTCTTAGTATTTTCCTAAATAGAATGGAAAGGAGGGAGTACGATAAGGGGTGGTCTTTTTATGTCAATAGAACTAGATCAAATAAATTATGATATGCAGTTTGATTGTAAATAGTAATAATTCCGGTCGTATATATGCTACTTGAGGATAGTTATCAAGTTTCAGTGTAATTTTATTTTCTCAGAAAAACATCCATATTCATCTGTCATTTTTTAAACTAATCTTTAAATTGAAGTTTCTTGAACTGCTAAACTTTGTCTTTTGTTCTTCTGACAAAACATTGACAAGCTGTGAAAAACACACACTGAGTGGTTTTGATCAGCAAATATGTATCATGCTGAGTCGCATCCGTAACCTATGAGTGAATCTGGGCCATTTTGATTCGAGCTGTCAGATCAATTTCTCTGGGGTATCTTTCCTATTGCTGTGCATCTGAGCAAAATAATATTTTATTGTTGGTCCTAATTAATAATTCATTGAAATATACCAAATGAACGCACTCAAAATATGAATATAAATCTGATTAGATAGATCTCTGAGTTTCACAGCCCAGCCACAGTGTGATGTTGGCATTATGGATTGCCAATGTAATGATATATTAGTGTGTTCGCTATCAGAACAAGTTGAGAACTAAAATATAGAAACATTGATGAATTACTTTCTGCCTATAAATGAGAAAACAGATTTGTAAAATGTGAAATGAGCCATTCTGGCAAAGTAGAATTTGAGCTTTGAGTGTAAACACTTGAGTTAATGGCTGGGGAGTTTCAATCTCAGAGGCCCTGGTGCAGAGGGAGGGTGAAGCAGAGGTTACAGGCACTCTTCAGCATTTCACTCGGAGCATCCTTATTGGATCTAATTAGGCAGATTACCTGTTATGCATGGTGTAGTGTGCTGAACACTTTTTAACTGGTATGTCCTCGAGGCAAATGGAAGGCACAGTCAGGAGGAATTACAGTCTACACAAATAACTCGGCCTGTTTTATTAGTGGGCCTTGTAGACATGAAATCTTCCCAGCCAATGCACCATTTAATGCTTAACTCAATTGAATATCTACGAGTTTTTAAATGTTGACTGGACATAGAGATTTATGGACTCAAGTTGACCACCCTGTCAGTGCCTTTATCACTAGTAATGGAGTTTTGAAAGAAAACAAAAAAGCATACATTTTTAACATATTGCTCCCTGTTTTGAATTACCAGATAATGATACCAGTATAATTATTTACAAGAGGAGCAAATCAGCTTCAGAGAAGATACAAAAATATTTTACAATTATAACTTCAAAATGTCAAATTGTTCAAAACATGTCCATGAAGTGTGGCATGTGCTAATCATCCCACAATGTAAATGTTAACAGGGTACATGCATGTTAAATTCTTGAATGCACTGAATCACTTTATTCATCTCACCACCTACAGGGAAGGGTCAGTATGTCAAGCAATCCTGAGTGGTATTTTGTGTGAATTTGGTAGAAAGCTTTTAAAGGCCAGAGGTTTGGGAACATAAACCAGATGTGCTCATGTTAAAAATCCACTTAGTTTGGGGGATAGAAAGGTCAGAGTCTCAGATATTCTCAAAATCTTACTGCCAAACACATTCAGTAGAAGCTAAGCATCTTACTATTTTGAGTGCTGATTCATCAGACTTTTTAAAAAATAAAATGTTATCTAAACTTTTAATCCATAGACATGATGATAAATTACTGATTTAAATGCAAATTCTCAGCTGTTTGATAAGCATAAACCAAGATCATCAATAGGTTATGAGCAAAAATAATGTTATAAAGATGCATTTATAAAAAGATGATTATCTGTCCTTTAAAATTGGTTATAAACACAGTGTGCAAATCACACTTATATTGTAATCAATTTGATTTAAAATATATTTATTAAAGTGCATGTCTCAACAATTCCATAGAGTATAAGTAGGATTGAAGTTTTCTTTATATTATTTTTTATGTGATTTCTTGAGACTATATACATGGAAATAAATATTTCATAATGGAAATAGTACTTATCTACATTGTATTAACTCTTTAAAACAAATCGTTGCAGTGTTTATTTTGTTCCATGGTTTCATCTACTTTTTCTCTGCTTTGCCTCCATGGCCTTGAACCTTGAGATAATTCTTGTCTATTTTCTGGATGGTCTTCATTGAAATTTTAAAACTATTTGAGCCATAGCTTTCTGAAATATGAAACTATATACCTTTAGTCAGATAATTATAATGAGAGAAGCCTGAACTATTACCATATAGAATTCAGGATGGTGTATATAAGCTTTAATCCAACTCAGGATGTGTCAAGAAGAGCTTTTAAAAACCACTTGTAATATATAAAGAGTACCAGAATTGGCTTCTTTGAATCATAGGACTCTAGGAGTATTGTCCATTCTCACAGGCTTTTAAATACTTAAAGTAAAACAAGCATTTAAAATGTCTACATACCAATAATATTTTGACTACTCTTAAAACAATATTCAAAATTACCTACTTAGTATCAATGTAATAGTCACCTAAGCCCTCAGCAGATAATGCTTTATCAATTTTCCTTCTGTTTACTGGTTATATGTTACTTGAATTTAAACTGAATCTATCCTTGTATCTGCATCTTTGCCTTAGACATTGTGGTAGAGCTAACAGCTACCTACATACACCTTTCCCCAAACTCCCCCAATCCAGCTTTAGCTGTCTACCTGGACATTTGTTACAACTCCCAGCTTTGATGTCTTGTTTTCTTGTTGACAAAGCAACATTCAGTCTCTGTTATAGTATCATATCAACACAGACTTACTACTGGATATCCAATGTTCTTTACCTTAGAACGTTGGATTATACACTGAGAAGTAGCTTATCCACATGGAATAGAGGCACATTCTACTTGTGGGTCTTTCTTTTTTTAAAGGTATATACTTTATTTTTTATTTATTTATCTATTTATCTATCTATTTATTTATTTATTTATTTATTTATTTATTTGTTTATGGTTTTTTCAAGACAGGGTTTCTCTGTATAGCCCTGGCTGTCCTGGAACTCACTTTGTGGGAATATACTGTGGTCTCTTGGATATGTATATCACTCTACTGTGTCATCACAACTATTTCTGTACAATAAGATAATGATGTTTTTCATAGCTACAACTCATGATTCACTTATAAAATAGTGCTTCTGATCCTGGAATTCTTCTTTAATCAATTTATTTATTTACACACATGACATACAGATTTGCTGCTCCCCTCCCAGACTACCCTCACCCAGTCACTCTCCTCACTTCCATCTTTTCCTCTGAGAGGGTATAGACATTCACCATATAACCCCACCCTGGCTTATCAAGTCTGTGGAAGGCTAGGTACATCCTCTCCCACTGAGGCTGGACAAGGCAGTCCAGTTAGAGGAGCATGTTCCATAGACAAGCAACTGCTTTAGAAATAGCCCCTGCTCCAGTTGTTAGGGAATTCACATGAAGACCAAGGATGCACAACTGCTGTAAATGTGAGTGGGGGACAGTAGGTGGTGGTTGATTCTCTGAGAACCCCCGAGGGTCCTGGATAGTTGACTTTGTTGCTATTCATGTGGATCCCCTATGCCATTCATAACCTTCAATTCTCCCCACAGCTCTTCAACAAGACCCTCCCAAGCTCCATCCAAAGTTTGGCTGTGGGTCTCAGTATCTGTCTGAGTCAGCTGCTGCATGGAGACTCTCAAAAGACAGCCATGCTAGACTCTTATCTGCAAGTATAACTGAAAACCATTAATAATGTCAGAGATCGGTGCTTGCCCATGGGATGGGTCTCAAGTTAGGTTGGTCATTGGTTGCCCATTTACTCAGTCTCTGTTTTTTTCCCCATCTCTACATCTCTTGGTACAGGTCAATTTTGTGATGGAAAGTTTCAAGGATGTGTTGGTGTCTTTATCAATCTAATGAGGTAGCCTTTTCAGGTTCTATATCCCCACTGCCTTGAGTCTCAGTTTAAGTCACCTCATTGATTCCTGGGAAACCTCTTACTGCCCAAGTCTTTGACATATCCTGGAGATACCTTTCACTCTGCCCCAATAGCAGTCAGCTGTAGATTTCCACTCATTCTCCTTCCCCTCTGGTCCTTGCTCCTTCTCTCTGTAGACCTGATTATGGCAACCCACATTCCTCTTCCCATTCCCTCTCTTACCCAGTACTCTCCCTCCATCTGCCTCCTATGACTATTTTATTTTCCCTCTAACAGGATACCCACACTACTTCACAGACCCGAAGAAGCTAAACAAGAGGTAAGGCCAATTCTGGAAGTCTTGTTCCCTGCTTCCGGGGTAAGAATTCCCTGCCCCCTAAGAAATAATGCTGTATCTTTGGGGCTATAAGCTGATGACCAAATGTTTCTCATGACACTAAAATCAGAATGAGCAAATAGTGTATGCAAAGAAACATAAATAGTGTCCATAAATAAAGGAAAATTTGGTAAATAGTGAACATTGGAGAGAGTGATAAACCATGGACCCACTGAGTATATCCTTTGTGTATTTGATTGAACTGCCATACCTTTTGATAAAAGTTTAATGGAGAAACTACATAACTCCAACATCGAAGGACCTTTGAGAATTTATACTTGTTAGACAAGAATTTTAAATTGTCTAGGCAAGGAACGAAGCCTGTGAAACCCTGGATAAAAAGCAAGTAAATATGAATCAGAGGGATCCAGAAGTACTCTTACAAACTCCAAAGATGCCAGCTCCACCAGTACATAGAGGAGGCCCTCAGCAGCTAACCACACATTCTTCTTAGTTTGATTACATCTGTAGTTACACTATTATAATTTTCCTCTTACCAATTTCTCTTTCCTGTTATGTAGCATTTGATATACATGACACTATATTTATTATCTTGGCTTGTAGGAAGGGCATCAAGAAAAGGTTATGCTTACTTTATGGAAGAGATAGTCTTTTTTTTCAATTTTTTATTAGATATTTTCTTAATTTACATTTCAAATGCTATCCCGAAAGTTCCCTCCCCCCTCCCACCGCCCTGCTCCCCTGCCCACCCACTCCCACTTCCTGGCCCTGGCGTCAACCAGGGCAGGAAGACGTGTCTGTGGGGGCACCTTCATGTGTAGGATGTTCTCATTTGGGAGTTCTGGTCTGGGACAAGGGCACATGTAAGTGGGGTCTTTTCAGGGTAAATCTGAGAAGATGCAGTGCTTTGGCCCACATGACTTCCACCTAAATCCCTCTAATGTGAAATCTTTTATTGTCGAGGATAGAAAATGAAAACTGCATTTCCCAGTCTTCTCATATCTTGAGTTTTCTCATAATTCAGTTTTCTGTCAAATGCATTTTGTGAGTTTTAGATTCAGAATGGTGTTAATGTGGCAAGAGACACAAAACATCATATGACCATTTTGATGATCAAGTTTATAGCAGAAGCTTCCAGGATCCTAATTAGATGACTCTGTGCGATGGTGCAGGGAAAAGTCCCCACTGGGGAAAAGACAGTGAGGCATTACGCTCTGCAGTTTCCATATTAGGTGGTTTCTAACAGCACAGAGCAGCTTTTCTGAGGCTATCACTGAAGCTGGGGCCTGGGGAATGGGAAGGGCAGCAGACCTCTCCTCTCACCACTTATAATAATTCTATTGGGTCAATCTACAGTTTAAGTAACTTCATTGTAACAACTTACCTCCATCCACCTGATGAAAAGCTCTAAAATAAACAAACACAAAGATGATAGAAGCTTTTTGTTTGAGGAATGTGGAGGGAGAACTATGATCTAAGAAGACTGTAATGCATTGGAACTAAAATAAATGATATAACAATGGCATTCTTAGCATTCAGTGAGATTTCATAAACTGTGGGTCTAAAATAAGCAATAGAAATTTAGCAATGTATTCAGAGAGATAGGGCAGAACTTGTCTACACTTCAGGCTAAGGTATTAAAACTCAGTGCTTGAATAAAGAAATGTTCAAGAAACTTCATGTGGATGCTGAATTTGCATACATTGGGGAAGCAGGGGTGTATAAAGGGGACTTAGGGCCCTGTGTTTTGAATATTATTTTTCCTTTCCAAATGTAGTTGGCCCCAGTGGAAAGAAAATAAAAGTTGGTGGCAGTCCTATGCGTTATGATGTTGTAACAAGGAGGCAATTTAGTTCTCTAAGCAAGTAGTTCAGTCACCAGGAGAATGTGTTATTAGAAAACAGGCTGCCAGTGTCCCTTCCACGGTCACCACTTCTGTTTCCACTTTTCTGCCATGTTATGATGCAGTATCAGGGCTTTAGCCAATGACTCTAACAAGCTGTTGAATCCCATCTGCAAACCCATGAGCTAATACACATTACCCAGACCAGGTTATTCTGACGTAGTGACATAAGGCTGACAGAAGACGTAATAGGATATCCCTAACACTGCGGGCTGGGATAAGTTAGCCGTGAAGGGAAAACGAAGTGGAAACGTGTATGTTGTGTTGAGTGGGTGGGTGGAATACTTATTTGATTTGTCAGGAAAATAATTACAGGTTTCAGCTGCAGGTAGGACACAGTAGTGATGGCTTTAGATTAAATTAGGTAAGAGGAAGAGAACAACGTAAAGGACAGCCATTTGGAAGGTGTCACAGGTATCCCATAACAATACTTTGAGAGAAAATCATGGAGGACAGAATTTATATATAATACTGAGATCAAACATTAATGAGGCTTGGCATATTAAAAATGTGCAAGTTAATAAAAAATTCTGAAAGAGTAAGTAACCTCCCCTTTTTAAAGTTTAATGAATAGAAGCTTGGTGAGGGTACAGACTCTCAAGGCAGCATAGAGCTTGACAGAAAAGCTATGGGGCTCTTTTCTGAGCTCTGGTACTGAATTTGTATGTAAAATCTAACTAGAGAAGTCATGTGAAGATTTCCTTCTAGAGGTCAAAATTGAAAACAATCTTGCAGATGCATGATTTATAGACTGGTATTTAGAAATTATTAAATAAAAAAAAACTGCCAGGCTGTTTAGCAAAGTGACCCACCACTCTTTGTTGAAGTAGACCCCCACAATGCAACAGTTTCCGAGACAGTTAAGATCTAAACTCAAGTAGTTCTAGAATAGTTAAAAAGGAGCCAAGGGAAAACAGATTAAGAATATTAAATGGCATGTTCTATAGATAGCAAGGAGTTTTCCTGAGTCTATCTCAATACCATTTCATATTGGGAGGGAGTTAGAATATTTGGAGTTTTCTACAAAGCTTCTTATTGCCTGCTGCATAGGGAGTTTAGAAACTCTTCATTGAGTAGTAAACAAATTCAATTGAAAACTAGAGGCATAGATTTATCTCTTCAACATATTTCCCATCCAATGTAATCTAACTGCTTTAAGCAGACTTTGAGAACTCCATGGTGTATTCTGTGGATGGGACATCCATACTGATAAATATATTTTTATTTTCTTCTGAGGCCAGTGCATTGGCAAACATAGTTTGTTTCAACCTGTCCTTTAGAGTAATTTTCACTCTTTTCTTTCTTCCTGTGATAAAATTTGTTGAGATTGGTTTCTTATTTGTTGATTCTGTAACATTAAGAGCAAGAGAGTATTTAAAAAAATCAAAATGTTGTATGTAGCAATGTAAGCTGTTACACTTCCACTTCAGTCATCAGAAGATATTGATCTGTCTTTTAAAAGTGATTTGACCTATGTAGCTGTCTCTGAGGATGACATTCCATTGTAGAAGACTTGATAGACTTCATGTACGTTTTTAAATTTCAATAGCAACAGAATAGCAAACTGTGCTTTTCACAGGTTATAGTATCAAAGGGAACTGTCCACGTAATATTTAGTAGCAAAACTTTGTAAAACTGCTACTCCTCTTTGAAGATCCAAAACTCACCTCCTTTATTTAACCATAATGAAACTTAAGATGACAAATAAAATGGGATTGGCCATGGTTTTATGGCTAAGAGTGAGAGGTGGAAGGGATACAATTGGGTAAAGGATCTCACAGAGATCTTTTTATCACAAACAGGTTTACTATTCTTTGTTTATTTCAAATTAAGGAAAGAAATTTGTAATATATTTCACTAATAAAGAAGTTTATAACAACACCAAAATTCGATAACAGCACCATGTGGTGTTTTTCAGTAATTATTGAATGTGTATGTACAGAAATGTCACTTCCTAAACAATTGCTGCCAGTGTGGGAGAGGGAAGCTGTCACATACATGATGTGCCTTCAAGGCCAGAATATAAAATACAGCCCCTTGGTCTCCAGTTGTGGTGGTGTGATGCCCTTGGGTAATACCAGAAACTCAAGAATTCCTGTGAGATACTTTAAGTCTGAAGCACTCTTCTACTCATTATCTGTTGGACAAAAGGTAACTCCTAGCGTGAGCTCATTCAAATTTCAACATCGGATTTTGTTATATTGTCTACAATGGTGTCTAATCTTTGAAAAGTATTTGAAGATTACCGTGCAAAAAGCCAATCCTTTGCAAAATACAAGTGGTTATTTGAAGCTAAGATGGTAGCAACAATTCAGTTATAGTATTTATGGTCACATTACTGGGTAGTCAAAGGCTTTCAATGTTTATATCATTGTAGTTATTAAAAAAGAAATCCCTATTATATTTTTCTTTTCTATTCATTGTAATTTTTTCAAATGCTTAGCAAATTGCTTGGGCTTCTACACACATTTATAATCTATCAATTTGGTGTCAGGTTGCCACAGAATTAGCTACTAAGACCCCAAAATACACTCAGTCCAGAAAGCAAAGGAACCATCGAGTTCATATCATCTGTTAAGCTGAACAAAGCAAATATTCAGCTGCAATGAAATTAGAAAGTATGGCCAAGGTATGGATGCCTACAGGTAGCTTCAGAATAGAAGGAGGACACATTTTAAGATTCTGAGAGAATTTCACCTTGAATAGGAATTTTCAAAAAAATGTGAAGTACATTTGGCTCTCACTTGTACGATAAAATGGCTTTTATGTCACTTTCAAACTCTTGTAAGTTACTCTCCTCTGTCTTATCTATTAGAAGGGCTTATCTCAGGAGACTTTTCTGGATGATATAGGAAGAATGATTGGAACAAAATGCTTAATTTCATGCCAGAAACCTAGAAAACTTGAAAATGATACTAGTCATCATTGGTAGATTTAACAGTGACAAATTTGTTAAGGAAATAATGATATATTTTTATTAACAAATTATTTTATTCTACTACATTTTAAATTTATTTTAACTTAATTCAAGCTATGTAAGGAGTATCAAATCAGGATACCATTGCTACCATTAAGAGAACAAGGCCAGTTAATATAATATTCTCTGATGTGTATAAAGTCTAAGATAGAAATGGCTAAAGCATTCTCTCACTCATAGTTTCTGCTACATATCATACCAGGGAAGTACCTCCATGATACATCGACTCCTTAGAACATTCCAGACCAGGCAGCTATCTGCAAATATAGTTGCTGAAAATCAGCTTTTTAATGAAATTATATTGTGTCTTTCACAATTTAATGATTCCTAAATAATAACACTCACTTTTCTAGATGGATTAATTCTACTCTGGTAATTTTGTAGTCTTATGTAGAAAATAATTACTAATACTAGTTTCCAAAAAGTAAAGTTAAAGTTCCCATGTAAGGTTGCTTTAATACATGAAGGTTTATTGGAATCAACCAAACTTTGAAAAAAGGGATAATTTAATTTTATTCCCAAAGAAGTGGTTGTTCTTAAAACCTTGTAAGTGAAATAAAATGGTAAACTTATAACCAGCATTTAACCATTATTTCTTAATGTTAATCTGGGAGGTTTTAACTTTCAATAATTTGTTTAAATTTTATTTAATCTTTGTTTCATTTTAGTCTCCTCCCAGTCTGCCCATCTCATAACTTCTCTACCCCCTCTCTCCACAAGGATGAGGATGTTCCCAAACCTCAACCCACCCCACCAGACCTATAAACTCCCTGAGGCCTCCAGTCTCCTGAGGGTTAGGTACATCTTCTCTGACTGAATCCAGATCCAGCAGTCCTCTGCTGTATATGTGCTGGGATCCTGATATCAGCTGATGTATGCTACCTGATTGGTGGTCCCAGTGTCTGAGAGATCTCAGGGATCCAGGTTAGTTGAGACTGCTGGTCCTCCTACAGCGTCGCCCTTGTCCTCAGCTTCTTCTAGCTTTTCCCTAATTCAACCACAGGGGTCAGCAGCTTCTGTCCACTGGTTGGGTGCAAATATCTTCACCTGACTCTTTCAGCTGCTTGTTGGGTCTTTTGTAGAGCAGTCATGATAGGGCCCTTTTTGTGAGCACTTCATAGCCTCAGTAATAGTATCAAGTCTTGGGGCCTCCCCTTTAGCTAAATCCCATTTTGGGCCTGTCCCTGGACCTTCTTTTCCTCAGGAAGCTCTTCATTTTCATCTTTGCAGTTCTTTCAGACAGGAACATCTATGGGTCAGAGTTTTGACTGTGGGATGATAAACTCATCTCTCACTTGATGTCTTGTCTTCCTGCTGGAGGTGGGCTCTATAAGTTCCCTATCCCTACTGTTAGGCATTTCATCTAAGGTCCCACCTAGTGAGTCCTGAGAGTCACTCACCTCCTAGGTCTCTGGTACATTCGGGAGGGTCCCCCCACCTCCTACCTCCCCAGGTTGCCTGTTTCCATTCTTTCTGCTGGACCTCAGGGCTTCAGTCCTTTTCCCTTACCCAATACCAGATCATGTCCCCAGTTCTCTTTCCCACCCAGATCCCTCCCTCTCTCCTCCCTTGTGATTGCTTTCTTCTCCCTCCAAAGTGGGACTGAGGCATCCTCATTTGGGCCCTGCAACTTGTTGGCCTTTTGGAGTTCTGTAGACTGTATCTTGGTTTTCTGTACTTTTTTATTTTTGGCTAATATCCACTTATTAGGGAGTACATACCATGCATGTCTTTGGGGTCTGAGTTACAGCACTCAGGATGATATTTTCTCATTCCATCCATTTGCCTGAAAAACTCAGGAAATATTCCTTCTTAATAGCTGAGTAGCATTCCATTGTATAAATGAACCACATTTTCTGTATCCATTCTTCTGTCATGGGACATCTGGGTTTTCCAGTTTCTGGCTGTCACAAACAAGGCTGCTATGAACATAGTGGAACACATGCCCCTGTACAATAGTGGGGCATCTTTGGGGTATATTCCCAAGAGTGGTAATGCTGAGTCTTCTGCTATTTCCAGTATACTGAGGAACCACCAGATTGATTTTAAGAGTGGTTGAACCATTTTGCAATCCCACCAGCAATGGAGGAGTGCTCCTCTTTTGCCACATCCTCTCCAACATGTGTTGTCACCTGAGGTTTTGAACTTGGCCATTCTGATTGGTGTAAGGTAGAATCTCAGGGTAGATTTGCTTTGCGTTTCCCTGATGACTAAGGACTTTGAACATTTCTTTGAACATTAGGTGGTTCTCAGCCATTTGAGATTCTTCTGGTATGAGATTTTCTCTTTAGTTCTATACCTTATTTTTTGATTGGGTTCCCTGAGATTCAGAAGTTAGCTTCTTGAGTTCTTTTTATATTTTGGGTATTAGCCCTCTATCTGATGTGGGGTTAATGAAGATCTTTTTTTCAATCTGTAGGTTGCTGATTTGTCTTATTGACTATGTCTTTTGCCTTACAGAAGCTTTCCAGTTTTATGAGTTCCCATTTATCAATTCTTGATCTTAGAGCATCAGCCCTTGGAGTTCTGTTTAAGAAATTTCCTCCTGTGCTAATGTTCAAGGCTTTGTCCTACTTTCCCTACTATTAGATTCAGTGTATCTGATTTTATGTTGAGGTGCTTTATCCACTTGGACTTGAGCTTTGTGCAAGGTGACAAATATGGGTCTATTTTCATTTTTCTACATACATACAGCCAGTTAGATCAGCATGATTTATTGAAGACGCTCTCTTTTTACCATTGAATATTTTTGGCTTCTTTGTCAATGATCAAGTGTGCATAAGTATGTAGGGTTATTTCTGGTTCTTCAATTCTATTCCATTGATCAACATGTCTGTCTCTGTACTAATACCATGCAGTTTTGTTTTGTTTTGTTTTGTTTTGTTTTGTTTTTATCACTATTGCTCTGTAGTAAAGCTTGAGGTCAGGGATGGTGATTACCACCAGCAGTTTTTTTTTCCAATTTTTTTTAGGTATTTTCTTCATTTACATTTCAAATGCTTTCCCCAAAGTCCCCTATACCCTTCCACTCCCTGCTCCCCTACCCACCCACTTCCACTTCTTGGCCCTGGTGTTCCCCTGTATGGAAGCATATAGAGTTTGCAAGACCAAGGGGCCTCTCTTCCCAATCATGGAAAATTAGGCCATCTTCTGCTACATACACAGCTAGAGACACAAGCTCTGGGGGTTCTGGTTAGTTCATATTGTTGTCCCACCTATAGGGTTGCAGACCCTTTCAGCTCCTTGGGTACTTTCTCTAGCTCCTCCATTGGGGGCCCTGTGTTTCATCCAATAGCTGACTGTGAGCATCCACTTCTGTTATTGTTCAGAATTATTTTCACTCTTCTGGTTTGTTGGTTGTTTTTTTGTTTTGGTTTGGTTTTTTGTTGTTGTTGTTGTTGTTGTTGTTGTTGTTGTTGTTGTTTGCCTTTCTGGGTGAATTTGAGATTTTTCTCTCTCCATGTCTTTGAAGAATTGTGTTGGGACTTTGATGGGGATTGCCATGAATCTGTAGATTGCCTTTGGTAGGATGGCCATTTTTACTGTGTTAATTCTGCCAATCTATGAGCATGGGTGATCTCTCCATTTCCTGAGATCTTCTTTGATTCCTTTCTTGAGAGACTTGAATCAGGGACCTTTTAATAATTTCAAAATGTCTGACAAGCCTTGTAAATGATCAGTTCAGCTTTCAGTGCATGGCAGAAACATTGAAACATTAGCTAAGATTGACTTTGAAAGAATCTGTTTTCTAACTCTGATGGCCACATTTTTAATGTGAAGAAAATATTATTTTATATTTGATTTGAAGGGTTCTATTTAAGGTGGAATGGGGATCAGAGACACTTGTTCTCACACAAAACATGCTGAAAATGTCAGTTCATTCTAAATTATCATTCATTTGGCAATTCTTTTCTATTCGTTTGCCATATCTGCTATGATGAATTGGTTTGCACAATAATAAAGGTTGGGACTCAAATCTTTCATGTGTCCCAAAAAGAGTGAAGACCCATTGAGGACTCTGTGGTCCTATTTCAAAGATTCTGTCCTGCACATTTCTAATTTTGGAGATGACCTTTCTTTACTGCTCTTGTTTGTTTTCACTGCATCTGATGAGACACGCCCACAGCTAGAAATCTCTTTGATCTGAGTTTGTGTTCCTATTACCCAGAACTACTCTCAGGTATACAGATAAAACTACCTGTCACATCATATATTATAGATGACAGAACTTGGGTCCAAAGAGCTTCCTAAATCATTTCGAAATGTGTTGTTATATAGACAATAAAGAAGAGTGTCAACAGTGGCACATCCACAGAGGATCCAGAGCTGATGTCCTAAATATTACACTAACACCTGAGGAAAGTGCAAAGAAATACCGTAATGTGAAACTCCATGAAAAAATAAGAATGCTTCATAGAACACAGGATATAATATGCATATTTGGTGTTACTTTTCACAATATCCAGGAAGGAATGGAAAGGATTGATGTACAAATGTTAATTTAGAATGAACTAACATTTTTCTGTTAACATATATCATTTCTACACCTTTTCAGTTAAAAAAAATAACTCTTAAATATTTTTAAAGACTAAGTTGTTCAATCCTTGACATGAATTGGCATAATGAAGACTTAATTGGATATGTGCTGTTGCTGTATTTGTCCTACTGATTTGATACACTTCAAAGAGTTATGATATATGTAATTTTAAAGATTATTGCAATCTTGTATTGGCTAGAGATGTGCTCTACCCATGAAAGCTGTTAAAAATAACGGGAATTTAATGTAGATATTCTTCAAATGAATGGAATGAAACTGTCAGAAAATTCTGTTAAGCACAGGAGCAAATTTCCTGAAAAAGCCAGACTGTCTAAATGCGACCATTTGAAAAGATGAATTAAAGGAAAAATGGGTCAATACATAGAATACCACTGAAAATCTTTGATATAAAGAAGAAATGGAAATCATAATAAAAAAAGAGAGAGTTTGGTGTAAATTGAATGTGTGGACAAAGGTAAGCAACTGAGGTGTATACTGATAGGAAAACAGTATATACATTCAGTTTGTAGAGGTTAACTAAGTGAGAGGTTGGGAGGGAGAGGGAGAGGGAGAGGGAGAGGGAGAGGGAGAGGGACTAGGCCCATACCTGCAATACTGTAGATATTGCTGTCTTGAAGTCTATATACAAGGCATGTCTGTGATCATGTTGCTCTGCCATCTGCCAATGTTTAAGCATGACCCTCATATTTCTGTACAGTATATTCTGGTTCCTCAATCTCATGTACACCAGCAATGTAAGGTTTTAAACCTTAGGTCAATACAGCAGAGGTTAACCCTAGGTAAATGGTTTTCTGAATGGTTTTAATTGGCACTACTCAATTAATTGCATATAAATATGCTATAAGAGAACAGAAACAGCAGTTTGATGTTATAAACAACAAAAATCCAAAAATGAAAGTACTGTATAAAACTCCAGATTTGTGTGTGTTTGTGCTCATGCATGTACAAAATGTGTGTGCCTGTGTGTGTACGTGTATGTACATTTATTTCCGTGTGTTTATGTGCAGGCACATATGCCCATATGACCAAGATGTTAACTAAACAATACTGCATGCTTTGCAGATTCAGCACTTTACTATCTCTCTTTAGTCCTAGAGTGCTTTTTTCTTAGATATTTAAGTAGGATGTTGAAAAAAAAAGTTACTGTAACACCATTCCATTATAAATAATTTATTGCATAATAGAGTGCTGCTTGATTATGTCGCCATTGAATAAATAATAACAAAGAAAATTAGCAGGAACACAATTTGATTTTAATAAAGTGAGAGCTAGTTTTATAGTTTGATCAATGGTTTTAGGAAAATGCTTCTTGTAATTTTTTGTGGGCCACTTTATTTAATTGCTGAGGTGAAGATGGTAAAAAATGGCAAAAGGCATAGAATATTATCCATGAACTAATATGAGCTTAATTTAAAATCCAGTTTTATAAACTTCAGATTAGTGAGCTCAGTATAGGCTCACAGGTAGTTATTTGAAGGATTTATTTAAGGAGCATTTACTGCCTTCCAGATGATGAGAGCTCAGTCTCCCACACTCACAGGTAACTCCCCCTCACAGGGGACTCAGTACTTTGGTTTGCCCTCTGTCAGCATCTGCTCATGTCACACACACACACACACACACACACACACACACACACACACACTAAATAAATAAATAAATAAACAAATAAAAGAACTCATATTTAATTGTAATGTTATCTTCATGAAATTGAGCTATAATTGAGATTTTAAAACTGAGCAGACTTTGGGTCGTCTGTATTCTGAGAAGGACAACTAAACTGCATAAACCCAAGTGAAACCTGAGAGTCCTCTCAAGTAAAAAGTCCTGGAGGAAAATTCTTGTTGCTTTAGCATTCCATTGTGGCTAAACTGGTGATCTACAATCATCCCTTCACAGAGTGCCATCGATATTTAAAAGCTGGTGACTTTTATATGTGTTTGACTTTTTCTTTATGGCATCTCCTTCTGTTTCCTTCCTAAGAATTAAAATAGATACTGAACAATAGGGTAAGATTTTGAATATTCTGTGCAGCAAACGTCCAGCAACGCTCACTTCTATCTGATTTTTGCTCATTATGTGGATAGTGACCTCTCTTCACTCCCGTCATTCTTTTTACTATTTTTTTTTTTTTACAAAGCGTTGTTTGTGATGACAGCTGATTCCACATATTCTGCCAATTCTGTTAATTGTCCTATCACGAGCCATCAACAGCTGAAATGATTGAAATAATAAATAAAAGCAGCCTTCACCACATGCAAACAAACAGAGCCCAGATCCTGCTGAAAACGTGTCTTAGCAGCCAGAAGAGGGGCTTGGGGATTAAGTGAATAAATGCAGGTTCAACAAGCAAAACCAGGATTTCCGTTTAAAATATGTGAACTGAGAATCCATATTGTCAATCATTCCTAAGAAAGGGTTTTAATGTATATGGTAGAAAAGAACAAATGCCCTGAGTATTTTCAACACTATATAGTATGAAACATTTAGGGAGTTCAAACTTAACTATTATATAAAACAGCACAATATAATGTAACGTAAAACTATCTGTTGCTGGAACAAATATCTCAATATGAACTCAACTTAAAATGCATGAAGGGTAGATTATGGCTGACAGTTCTGCAGGTTAAGGACTGCTGAACTCTTTGTTCTTGGGCCTGGAGAGAAGAGTCTATCATGTTGAGGAGTGGCAGAAGAATGTGGTGGCCTGGTTCACTCAAAAATAATTGAATGAGCAAGAGGCTAGAGTCTTACGTTCCCCTTTGTGGCACACCATGACAAACCTTTCTTCTACTGCAGTCCTGCTTCTAATGATTCTGCCACAGTCTCGGGATGGAGAGGAGACTTCTAAGCCGTCAACACAAAGCTTTCTGTCAGCAAGCTGCAGCAATGCACACCCAACACAATCTCGTGAGTCCCTTATGAAGTACCACTGAGTGCAGTCTACAGCTATGATCATTCAAAGTTATGCAGATTTTATGCTGCAAACCAGTTTCTTGATGGTTTATGTTTATATCCATGTTTTATTAAGTCATGGAAAATAATAGGCCTGCCCTGATAGACACTTAAGTTTCCACCAAGATTTAGTTTTTAATTCCCCCTGAACAATATGTGGACATTGAATATCTTTCTGTGGATCCCAATTACAGATGCAATGTGCTAAAATATGTCCCCATTTGAAAGATGGGACAACACATGATTATTTGAAAAATGATAAAATGGCCTTTGATATCCATTTCCATGTCTATAATAATTTCATAACCATGTCTTTAAAAGAGACTCACTCCATTGCCCAGACACAATGGGTCATCCCTAGTCCCTCTCTGGTGTCCTGAAGAACTGTTGCTAATCGACCAATCCATTTCCACCTCCCAGTTCTTTACTGTAGAAAAGCTTTTCATAATATCATACCCATGTCCACACTCTTCAAGCACAGAACTTTCTGATATCACAGGTGAGCTTATCATGCTTTAAAACACAGTCCTAGATGTTTTAATAACTTTCTTGGACTATAGCATTAAACTACCACATGAATTCCTACAGTGTTAGCTCTGTGAGTCCCTGTTACTAGACCTATTTGCAGAGACATTTAGTTACACTCAGTATTTCCCATCTCTTCCATGTCCCAATTTCAGATGTGAACTAGCAACTTAAAAAAACACTTCAGATGTTGCAGAGGATATTGAGCAGAAAGACAAATAAAAGCATATTAAAATACTGTGGAGCAAGTGGCTAAGAAATAAAATTTGGTGTTGTAGGATATTTGATACCACTGTGAACCCAAAGACTGTGAACTGGAAAAACCTTGTGATGTGGCTCAGCCTTAGCACACGCATTTAACCCAAGAACTTTCTGAAAAGAAGAGGTAAATAAAGTCAGTGACAGAGAGTAAACATAAGAAAAGCCAGGAAAGAGAGAGCAGCATCTTTTGAGATGAAGGATATCTAAGACAATGTGGAAAAAGAGAAAGTATATTTTCATTCCAAATCTTCAGAGGAAAAGGAAGGCTGATTTCTCTGCTTCTCTGAGCTAGCAGGGTTTCAGCCTAGCATCCAGCTCTTGAGCCTTCATTGGTAAAAATCTAATTGCTGGGAATTTTGTTTTTAAAACAACAACTTGAACATTGTCTTTCATTCATTTTAAAAATAGATTTACAGGACCATTGAGATAATTCGTCCTGTAAAGTTGCTTGTCACAAAAGCTGGATGACCAGCAGTCAATCCTCAGAACCCAAGTAACCATGAGAGCAGAGAACCACCATGACAACAGAGAACCACCATGACAACAGAGAACCACCATGACAACAGAGAACCACCATGATAACAGAGAACCACCTCCACAACATTTCCCCTGATCTCCATGACAGCAGAGAACCAACATTTTCCCTGATCTCCATGAGAGCAGAGAACCAACATTTCCCCTGATCTCCAGGAGAGCAGAGAACCACCTCCACAACATTTCCCCTGATCTCCATGAGAGCAGAGAACCACCTCCACAACATTTCCCCTGATCTCCACACGCTATTGTCGAACACACACACACACACACACACACACACACACACACACACACACACAGTGCTTTTTAAAACACTTTAGAAAATTTTAGAAAGTTGTTTAAAAAGATT
Source organism: Mus minutoides (assembly GCA_902729485.2). Classification (NCBI taxonomy): domain Eukaryota; kingdom Metazoa; phylum Chordata; class Mammalia; order Rodentia; family Muridae; genus Mus; species Mus minutoides. Next base: position 1,034,091 of record LR750007.1, read on the forward strand.
TATAGTTATACATCCTAATCAGGTAGATTTTTTTCATATGCTTAGCTGATTTATGTCACCTAAATTAAAATACCTTGGCTAAACCTGTGTAAAGTCAATCTATAATTGTAAGATTGATTCATAAGGCACAATAAAGACCACACACTCCAACAAAATTACAGAACCAGCTGTGTTTATCACCACCTTATTATTTTTTTCCTGCTTTATCTTAGAATAACAGTTCTATACCTCAGGAGTCAGAAATAAAGCTGACCAATTGTTATTTATATCTATAATTTGACAACATATGTCAAGGCTACTTGAGTAGCAAGCATGAAGGGAGTCTGTTTTATGTTTACTTTTCTGGAAATATCAAAAGCCTGGAAAAACTAGAACAGGTGTTTCCACTGTGGTAATTCCCTGATATTGAACATGGAAAGCAAATGTTCTATCACCTGAAACTGGCTGAGTTACAGAGCTGTGGAAACTTGTTAAACTCGCACCATGAGCATCTACAGGGAGTTCCAGGGCTGTGAATGCTGCTAAATTCTTCATTAACATTCATAAATACATGCACACTCACCAATAGCCTCAAAAGTGTTAACGGCCCAAGCATCCTCCAAAACTACAACTAAAAATTTGGCCAGTAATTTTTCTAACTTACAACTGTTGAATAGGCTCCCCCAAGGCGCCAGGACATGGAGAGCTCATTGCCATTTGTGAGCTCCATGTGTGCAATTGAGCATGAAGTGTCTGTTCACCCCCTCCCCTCCTCACCCCCTCACCCCCTCACACACACACAAAGGAAGCAAGTTTCCTACCACATGCCCTGATTTGTTTTCAGTTACATTCATTTAATCCAACTTAGTTTCATTGGAGATTCTGTTTTTTGATGTTAGGGTACATGAACTGATGCCATCCATAGATTTATTTTAGCATTTTCACTATAATGCTAACCCAGATGTGAAGTTATATTTATTTTCCCCACATGGTTTCCCTTTTACAGTGTTGTTCTCCAATCTCATTCCCCTAGCCTTCTGATTAAAACAATAGAGTTCACTTACCAAAGCATAGCCAAGGGAAAGATAGATTAATATGTCAACTAAAATTGGCAGCTGGATGTCTAGTGCCAGTGGTATAGCACTCTATGGAGCTTGGGGATTTTTAAACAAATTCCTTCAATGAGGGGGAAAAAGCTTCAGTAAAGACCTTTTTTGAGGTCTCATTTTGGTTTCAGTTTATCATTTTTTTAAAGATTTATTTATTTATTATATGTAAGTACAATGTAGCTGTCTTCAAACACTCCAGAAGAGGGCATCAGATTTCGTTACGGATGGTTGTAAGCCACCATGTGGTTGCTGGGATTTAAACTCAGGTCCTTCGGAAGAGCAGTCAGGTGCTCTTACCCGCTGAGCCATCTCACCAGCCCCCATCAGTTTATCATTTTTAAATTAATCAAGCTGTTTATTTACTTGATATCCTGAATATAGCTTCACTTCCTTCTTCCCCTTCCAATCCCTCCTTCTCCTCTTCACCTCAGAACAAGGGAGGCCTCCCATGGATATCAACCAGCCTGGATATATCAACTTACAGTAAGATTAGGCACACCTTCTACTATTGAGTTTAGATGAGGCAGCCCAGTTATTGGAAAAAGATCCAAGGTAGGCAACGTAGTGGCAGAGAGCCCTTGCTCCTGCTTTAGGGGTCCCACATAAGATCCAATGGCAGTTATGCTAGGACTCTGTATAGAAGTATAGCAGAATAATATTAGTATTGTCAGGGGTGGGCTTCCTCTCATGGCATGGGTTTCTTAGCTGGGTCACTCATTAGTCATTTAAACAATTAGAAAATATTTTCACCAACTCCAATCAGACAAACCAAATAACCCAATTAAACCCGAGTTACTTTGCATTACAGAAGCTTTGCAATTTTATGAGGTCCCATTTATCTATTGCTTCTTAGAGCATAAGCCACTGGTGTTCTGTTCAGAAAAATTTCTCCTGTGCCCATGTGTTCTAGGCTCTTTCCCACTTTCTCTTCTATTAGTTTCAGTGTTTCTTGTTTTATGTGGAGGTCCTTGATCCAGTTGGACTTGAGCTTTCTACAAGGTGATAAGAATGGATTGATTTGCATTCTTCTACATGCTGATCACCAGTTGAGACAGCAACATTTGTTGAAAATGATGTGTTTTTTTTTTTTTCACTTGATGGTTTTTATCTCCTTTGTCAAAGATCAAGTGATTCATTTTGGGATCTTCAATTCTGTTCTATTGATCTATCTGCCTGTCTCTGTACCAATACTGTACAGTTTTGTCACTATTGCTCTGTAATACAGCTTGAGGTCAGAAATGGTGATTCCATCAGAATTTCTTTTATTGTTTTCATAGACCTTGGTTTTTTGTTATTCCAAATGCATTTGCAAATTGATCTTTCTAACTCTATGAAGAATTGAGTTGGAATTTTGATGGGGATTGCATTGAATCTTTAGATTGCTTTCTGCAAGACTGCCATTTTTACTATATTAATCATGGGAGATCTTCTCATCTCCTGAGATATTCTTCAATTTCTTCTTCAGAGACTTGAAATTCTTGTCATACAGACACTGTCAATAGGATAAAATGGCAACCAACAGATTGGGAAAAGATATTTACAGCCAGGCGTGGTGGCACACAACTTTAATCCCAGCACTCAGGAAGCAGAGGCAGGCGGATTTCTGACTTCAAGGCCATCCCGGTCTACAGAGTTAGTTCCAGGACAGCCAGGGCTACACAGAGAAACCCTGTCTCCAAAAAACAAAAAACAAAAGACAAAAAGATATTTACCAATCCTACATCCAATAGAGGGCTGATATCCAATATATACAAAGAACTCAAGAACTTAGACTCCAGAGAATCAAATAACCCTATTAAAAATGGGGTACAGAGCTAAACAAAATATTCTTGTGAGTAAAATTTCAAATGTAATCTTCCTAAGTGACATGGATACAGCTTTCCATTGTTATAGTTTGTTTAGGAAAAAATCTAGAGGACATAATATATTTTTTCCTCAAAATTGCACAAGAAAAAAAATTCAGGGAAACTATCATGCCTGGTTTTTATTGCCCTTTAAGATAGACAAAGGTACATTTGGATTCTGAAGGAAGAACGTTGTATATATTTTAGTGAAATAATTACCAGTCTTGATTGTCAGAGTACACTAGTAGAAGCTGCAATGAACAACAGGGTCAATGCTACTGAGAAATACAAGGATTTTCAGGACAGTGGCTGCGACGGCCAGCACAAGCACCAATCGGCGGTCTCTGTGGCCTGAGGCCTGTGGTCTCCGTGGTCTGAGGCTGGAAGGTCTCCGTGGTCTGAGGCCAGCGGTCTCCATGGTCTGAGGCTGGAGGGCGCATCCCATGCTTGCTCATCCTCAGATGCCCACTGCCTTCATGGAGGAGCAGAGGTGCTTGGATAAGATGGATCTTCTACAATAAACACCATAACCTCGAGGCACAATCCTAAAAATGGAAAAAAAAAAAAGTCTTTCCTCAAATGAAAATATGGCCAGACCATTCTTCCAAGCACATCATTTAATCCAAATATTAATTTTCCAATTGATTTTCTACCATTTACATGTTTTGTTATTTCTAGAAAAAATATGATGCTTATAAAAACAGGTCAAAAATTGACCCTTGATTTTCTGTAGTTTGAGTCCAGATGCTTTTCTAGAATTTTCCTCTTTTCATTATTTTTCAAATACCCATAGTCAGACAGAAAGTTGTCCATTTCTTTGTGTAGTTGTTAAACTTTTTCTACAAAATAAAACTTTTGAGTCATGTCTGCCTTTAGTTGTAAAAATAGTATATATATATATATATATATATATATATATATATATATATATATATTAATTGAGTCTATCTGATCCATGTTTCCCTTGCATAAAATTCTGCCTTTAATATGTAACATCAGTACTTAATCTATATGTAACTCCTTTCATCAAACAGGGGTGGAACAATTAATCCAGCCTTGATATTCTACTCTGAACACAGCAACATCTCTGAATTCTTTCTACGTTTACCTTGTATTCCTACCCAGGAGGAAAAAAAAGTATACATAAGACACAATATCACTCCTCCACAGGACAGAATAAAACCTGCAACTGGTAGGAGGAGGGACTTAAGTAGTCAAAAGCAACTTGACTGGTTGTCTGGTTTTCCAGGAGGACTTAGTTAATGACGTATTCAGACACTGGGAATTACCCTTTTTTCCTATAGAGTCCTGTTTTCTCTGCCTGAGGAGAAGCAAACAGTAGCATGAAAAGAAATTATAAGTAGCTGTCTGCTCACAGATAGATCTGCTCAGAGACTGAAAGACACTCGAAAGGAAGCAGACTGCCTCAGAGCTCCTTAGATAGCAACAGCCTTCACTCTTACAGAAAAGGCTTCTATTCCGGAGTGTTAAGGAAAGTAACTGCCACAGGTCATATAGAGGCTGGGAACTCTGCCTGTGATTCCTGAGAAACAGAGAAGCAGGAACTGAAGTGAATGTTACCTAGTAACAAGAAAATTAAGAAAGGGAAGGGAAGAAATGAGTGAGACTAGAGTCAGAGTGTACTGAGCACAGAGGAGAACTGGAGTAGGAAGAGCCTGAAGATGGAGCAGGAAGCCATAGGGTTCCATTTAGGCAGGCGGCTCCCAGCGTCTCACCAGCTTCTGTGGCTTTTAGGACAGAGACCTGGGAAGAGACACCTGGTTGCTACAAAAAAAGAAATATATCAGGTCCAAGTCAGTGTCCTTTTTACATGAGCTAAAGATTTGAAAACCTAAATAAGTGTAAAATGACAAATAAATAGAGAGCTCTGGCATTTACTATTTACAGTTTCTGTGTCCTATTTGTGGAATGAAGAAGCAATGGGTGCAGTCTATGTTTCATACAGTACGTTTGATAAATCTCTTATTACATTTGGATGCAGCCATTGCCCTCAGCTAACAACTAATTATTCCCATTGATAAAAGTGGACTTTTATTTTTGGAGTTCTGCATACAGACATATGGCTGTTTAAGAGAACACACACAACGTGTGTGTGCGTGTGTGTGTGTGTGTGTGTGTGTGTGTGTGTGTGTTTGTGTGTGTATATATATATATATATATATATATATATATATATATATATGATATAGAAGAGTCCTCTTTCTTTAAGGTGTGGCTGTGGTGATTCAACTGTGCTCCAGTAGCTGGGCCCACACTCAAGAGCAGGTGAGCAGCACAAAATAGATAAAAAGGAAAAGAGGCCATGAAGTGGGTAGATGAAAGGAAGGGCTTGAGGGGGATGTAGGAAGAGGGAGGGGAGAAATGGAGGTTGATAGTATCAAAGTGCACCATAGGTTTAGGGAGTGAAAATAACAAGTTCAAGGCCAGTATAAGCTATAAATAAAATCTTGAAGAGAAAAAATCAAATAATAAAACAGAACAAAATAACAAGATAAAACCTTTTAGTAAGGATAAGATAGAAGGAAAAATGAATGCCTGTTGATAAAGAGAATGCAAAACAGCATATCCATATAATTAACAGCATGGCACCTCCTCAAAGCAAAACTATTAGAAAACAACAAACAAACAAACACCTGAAGACAGAACCAACATGCCATCTAATAACTCTATTACTGGGTGGGTATTCAAAGTAAATGAGACCTTCATCTCCAACGACAGCTCGCAGTAGCCAAAGCATACAGCAACTAAGTTATCTATTAAGAGTTGAGAGGATAAGATAAAGGCATTCATACAACATGAATGCTATTCCATCGCAAAAAGAACAAAGTCCTGTCAGTTCTGAGAAAATGAACAGAGCTAGAGAATTCCATAGTAAATAAAACAAGGTGGGTACAGAAGGAGACCATTTCAAATGTTCTTAGTCATTTTGTATATGTTTTAAAATATCATCTCACAAAATTAGAGAGAATAATGGTGACCAATAACGGGGAGTTTTGGAGTAGTAGAGAATACTTAAATAATCATATATATATATATATATATATATATATATATATATATATAATGTTCAAGTGTTTCACAACACAGGGTAACTAATTCTAAAATGACTTTTAAAATAAATTTAGTGTTTTAAAGTAATGAAAAGCCAGCAAAAAATTCCAAGCATATGAAGAGAGAAGATGCTAACCATCCTATCTTTAGCATTTCAGGTTCCATGTGTCTATCAAATGATCATATGGTATACCTAAGTACGTAAAAATATCATCTATGTAATAAATATAGTCACATCTCTGCAACCACATATATCCAGTGTTTTAAATATGTACCTCTGATGGAAGATACAGAGTAATGGAGCTCAGGTAATTGAATATGTTTCTTCTTTCTCCACATATATTTTACAAATTATTATGATATGCATCTGTAGTGTTTAACTGAATCCCACAAAAAAAACATATTTCTTAAATTAAAAGCTAGTTACTGCTGAGGATCCAGTATGAGTTGAACCGATGAGATAAGTATCTTCAAAGTTGTATAGACATAACCACCTCTCTTTCTTTGCAATAGTCCCCATTCAGTACAGAAAGTTCAAGGTCACTATGGGAGCAGTCATCCAAGTAACCTCCTTGGAAATTCACTGAGATGAATCAGAATGGATGGGTGAAAGGCCAACGAGTCTGAAAAGAAGGATGCAAACATGGATTCCAAGTCTAATTCTACTTTACCGTATAGAGAAGTTTAGCAATCACATTTTGGGCTGATTAAATAGTACTAAAAAGATCTCTGAGGTGTGAAAAGTGGTGATATGGGCAGAGAATGGTAAACAATATTACTATTAATAGCTGCCTCAAAGCCCTGTGAAAGTCAAGAGAGGAAAACCCGCACAAGAGTCCAACTGTAAATGCGGTAACAGTCCCAGGTGCCCTGTGACAGATCGCGAAAGCTTTGAAGCCACGCAAGCCCTATCACATTTATATTTTTGAAGGTTACATTATTGGCACGCATGAAGAAGAAGCACACAAGAGAACTTTCTAGATGTTAAAGCGCGTTCCTTCTGAGATGAGGAGGCCTTTTTGGAGGGGATGCTCACTACAGGGTTGACGCAATATGTCCCGTGCTTTGAGGGAAATATTGTTAAACATATGTTTCTTCATTAATATCAAAGAGCATATGCACAGTCCCTATATACAGTGTGGTCTGGCTCATCACCAAAAATTATTTATTAAGCACCCACATGCATGGAAAATTTTAGCAGAGCTAAATCCCCTCCAAATGTCAAATGTATATTTTAATTTGAATGTTGCAAGATAAGCTTAAGGTCTGGTAGCTTCTTTTCAACCCTCGCCAATGCTGTCTTAAATTTCATGAAAATAATTTGCATTCGACTCCAGTATGCATTTAAAGAAGGCTTTAGTTTTATGCATTTGCTATAGAGTTTGATTCAGCCAGAGTAGATGCTATGGAGGCAAGGGTGTGATGGAGTGTGGACCATAGACAATGTGTTTCTCAGGTAGAAAGCATCATGCTGAAAAGAAATGTGGTGGGGGAATCTTACACAATTAAATGGCAGACTCTTAAGTCTGCATATCAGCTTGAATGTGACCATGAAGAGCATACAGTAAAAACACTGAAAGTATTCTTGCCTAGAGAAAAATCACCATGAGCTGGTTAGTGTGAGATCAAGGTGAGTTTCTTTTAGAGATTTCACGGATAAAACGTAAGTAAAAGTGCTAACAATTTTAAAAAGCAGAAAATTAAGACCATTCTTTTCAATTCCTATTTGGATTTGCAACACAATGTGACCTTGTAGAGTTATCAAGCTTTAGCATTTGTTACTTGTGTAATTCAGTAACAGCAAAACAAATTTTGAATATTTTTGTAGCTTAGCTTAAATATAATATTATTGTGCTTAAAAATGCAGCAGAACCCAAAGTGAATTCCACTGGGCTGTTTCATATTTCTATTCCTCACAATTCCTTAACATTTCGTAAACTTCCCATTGCTGACAATCATAGCAAAACAAGAGCTAGTCTGGTGGGGGATACAATGGGAAGAACTGGACTCTGACCTTCTCTCAAACTGAACCATAGGACAACCAGTCATCAGGACTCTCCTTTCCACAACTTTACTGGGTGCTCCTCACTTTGTTGACCTAGTATTTATGATTAATGTATAGTTGTATGCATATGTTTAAGATGTATGCCATTATGGTCCCAAAATACACCTGTGCCTACAAGGTTCCTGCAGGTTAATGTCTTCTGCAAGGGAAAATGGCCTCATTTGCATTGACTTTCAATGAGTTCCTGCAGGCAAACACCTGCAGCTTATCATCTGCAGATATCTGCCTGCAGGCAGAGGTGTGCTGTCCCAGAGCCTGCACACTCCATCTATAGCCTTGACTCTTACATGCTATGTAGAACACAAAGAGGGATCCACTGAGCCAACAGAGGGTGATTCTAAGTCCTTATGAACAGGTCCATATATGGACAGGGTGGAATTGTGTGATGGCTGGCAACACAAACAAGACTGGTCACAGCAAGGGAGCCTTGTCTCTAATGAAAGTAACAACAACATATGAAGATGTTCTAAATACAGACTAGGTGCGATGCAAACAACATTGAATACAGTTGAGCTAGAAATAGTAAAACACTTAATCAAAAATACATCATTGTATGTCAAATATTATTCTATTTTGTAATATTTAAGTTTTCTGCCTAAACACATTTTTAAAATTTCTTGACTAAGTTACAAAAATGTTTTCAAGTAGATATTTATATTTATTCCACCACAACTATAAGTGTTGACTGTGCAGTACACATGGGTAGGACATTTCTGGTAAAGACTGAAATGGAAAACTATTAGGTAAACATGCAACACAAAAGAAACAATAGAACAATCTGGCTTGCCACTATAAGAGGTGAATTATTATATTTTTGATGGATATAATTAAAATTACTCCAACGCCATCTTCTTCTCTTGATTCGTTTTGTACTGTAGGACTCAAGGGTTCAACCACGGAAGCAGCCTTCTCTGCAGTTTCCTCTTTCCAAGTGAGAATTCAAGGATTCAATCAAAGCCTTAGCTCCTCAGTATCATCAATTATCAACTGACTCTCTAACTGAAAATGTGTTTACCTAGCTATTCAACTCACTTAACCACCAGAATACCTAGTAAAGCTAATGTTTTCATAGAAGAGAGAGAGAGAGAGAGAGGAGAGAGCGGCTCAGCCTCTGCATCTCACAGGCTTCAAGGAGCCTTGCTATAAACAGAGCCACCCAATGTCATCTAGTTCGATGCCAGCTGAATTTGCCTGCTGCTCTCATTTGTAGGACAGTATAATCACACTGAAGCTAGCCAACATTTCTCTATATCACTTGGACTATTCTCCACAGCAATTCCCCATCTACAACTAGTGTACATTCTGCCATCAATCAACCCTTAGTGACATCATAAATACCATGCAGAAAACAGAGTTGTCACTTGGCCACAGTGTAGAAAGCATTTTATCTCAGTCTCCTATACAGCTTCTACATGAATCTGATGAAGCAGCTTAGAAGTGAAGAATGATGTTCTTTATAAAACTTATAGCTTGATAATTACACATAATATTTTGTTTTTGTTATGTTTACAAGAATTAGTAGACTAATGTGGGCAGAGACCTGACCTCAAGGCCAGTGTAAAACAGTACTGAAATCCATATGTAAACTCAATTCTAAGTAACAAGTAATGGTGATTTCAAGAATGTTAAACAGTAACAATGGGTAATGTGGTGCTTATTTCTTGATGTATACTGATCTCCTAGTCTGTCTAAAAGAAGATGTCCAATACTTGTTTAATTGACAAGTTCATCCCGACTGCATCTTTCAGTGGTTCATCTACAGGAGATAGTTTCTTGGTGTAAAAACAGTTCAAACCATTCAGCACAGTTTAATAGAAACTGTTTTGTAGCTCTGATGTCAGTTCACTCCCTTGTCATGAGATCCATGTGGCGACTGATAATGGGAACAAAGCAACAGAGAGGCTTAAGAGTTAATTTCGAAAGTTATATTTGGGGGGACTGAGGAGATGGGCAGTTGATAAAGTGCCTATTCTGTGACCATGAGGAGCAGGGCTTGGTGGGCAGCATGTAAGTAAATAAGGTGGGCTTGGTCACTGTGACAGCACTTGACCTCCGATTCCCATAGGTATGAACTTTACTGGCTGCTCACAAAAGCACACACACAGATACACACACAGGCACACACACACACACACACACACACACACACACACACACGCACACACACACACACACACACATCTTGGTATTTTATTATTATTTACATAATCACATATTTATAGAAAGGCTTAAATCATAGGATGCAGATATCATATTTGGAGAACCACCATCTATAATGTTTTATCTGTACTGTGAGAGGCACATATGTTTTTATCAGTAAGCTGTTTCATTTGGTTGAAACACACAAACATACAAAGCACCTTTGTGACTCTCTAATTGGTTCTGTCTATTTATAAGCAAGTTGTCTGGAAAAACTATTCATTTTCCTGAAAGTTTTACTTGAATTTCCTGTTAACAATGTTATTCCTTGGTGTCCACAAGAACCTATTGAAATGAAATCATAAATTTTTAAGTTAGTACAAAATAAAGTCATTAATAAAATCATTAAACTGTCAAAGCTCCGAAGTTATCAAGCACTGAACAAAACAACATATGCCTAATATCTTCCATTTTTCATTGTATATGTGAAGAGGTGGCAAAGAAAATTGTCTATGATTTTCCTTCATGACAAAAAGGGAATTCTCACAGACACATGAATAGCGATGTGTTCCCATTTTTTTCCATTAATTCATTCATCGGAAGAAAAGAATGAAACAAAGGTTGTTTTTAAATATGCTCTATTTATCGCAACTCTGTGCCCAAAGACAGAGTGTTTATTAAGTTGCTGGAGACTTTCTCACAGCAGCCACTGCAGCTGTACAAACGGCTCTTACTCTCTTCCCATTGACAAGTTCATTTTAAACAAAAGTTATGAACTCTTTCCCTGAGCTCTCTCTGCACTTTGCTATAAAATCCCCACTTACCTCCCATTTTCACCCTGGGTCACAAAGAGTTTTTATTAGATAACAAAGTACAACAAAAAATGCCCATGAACCTTGTGGAATGCCATTGTACACAGAATCCTGCCCTCCCTGGGGAGCTTCCTGTGGTTCTGCAGCTGTCTGCTGCAAGACTGTGGTGTTTTCACATGCATGGGTGCAGAAAAGAAGGAGCCGTGCAGACAGAAGATGGAGGAGAGTCACAAAATCATCATCTACACCTCTCAGTATGTATTAGGACTGTGCATAGATTTTTGATCACTTCACTAAATGTGAGATATCTCCATTATCCTTTAAAATACAGTTGAAAAATAGTAAGACAGGTTTTCTTCAGCTAAAGTTTCTTAACTTATTTATTACACATGTTTTTTAACAGCAGAGATTACTGTAGATCCATGATATCTGAGACAACTGAACAAGGAAAACATCCTTCCATATTGGATTAGGGTCCTTTGTGTTAGTGGAATATAATGTGTGATTCCTAAAAATAATCCATTGTGTATATGAAACACCAAACTCACTCACTGGCTTAATAAAATATCCTTGAGGCCAGGACCATCTCTAATTTACTTTTGATTGGGGTTCTTGTTTAGGAATAAGGACATATAAGAGTTAATAAGTTGACTTAGGGAAGAGTTGAGAGTTAACCCATCACATTCTTCTGTCCTTTCCCTTTTAATTGTTCTCTTTGTTGCTTTTTTCCTACTTCTGCTAGTATATCATTCTTTTCCAGCCATCTAGGCTAGCAATCTCTAAGACTCTCTGATAAGATAGCTTTCTTAAGCCATTTTGCCAAATAGATGTCAATTTCTGTGTGGCTGAACAAAACTAAGTCATATCTGTCTTTATCGTCACATCATAACCTCACTGCCAACATCCTAATATAGACCTTCATCAATGGCTGAGTTCGATGGCAGAAGATAACTGTCTTAATTGCTGGATTATCAGGGCAGGGTACCTAAAAGGGCAGACATTTTTTTACACAGTTCTGTCATCTGGGAATATCAACCTATGCAAGTGTGTTAGGGACTTAGCCTATGAGGTTGTATGAACTCGTAAGTGTAGAATCTCATTAGGCTTTGAGGAAAGTGCTTATGAGTTCATTCATGGTCTCCTATTTACCAGTCATAAATATCACATGAACACATGGTTAAGGGGCCTTGCCTAAAAGCCAGGAAGATTTGCTTCAAAAGAAACTAAGCATGGCTTGTATCCTGGCCTCAGACTTCGAGAATGAAGCAAAACCAAGGAAAACTTACCTATGTAAATATGGTAGCACGGTTGTTAAGGCAATTACTTCTTGACTGACATTACTCAATCAGATAAAAATTGGACCTCTTTATTCACAATATACAGTTACTTTTAACTATATGTTTTCAAGATGTTCAACCCTAGCAGAATCATGCAATTAGCTTGTTTAATGACAAATTGTTTCCAAAGTTTTTCAAACAAAAACTTATCAGAAGAATACAACCTAAGCACTCAGAGGTATTAAAGATATAGTAAAATGTCTTTAAAAATAATACACATAATCACACAAAATCCAGGTCCCTAGCATGTAGCTTAAGTGGCATCTATAGTAAAATGAGGAGTCCCAGAAATGAACTGTAAGTTAGGAACTTTTCTTTATGACTCATTTCTCTGAAAAATTACTTCACATTATCAGCAGTCTTCTAGAACTAAGACTTTATGTTTCATAGTTTTCTGTACCACAATTATTGTTAAATGGAACAGGGAAAATGACATTGATGAAAATGTCAAAATAAAGATATGATTTCTTCCAGGAACACTTAAGACCAATTCTCCAGTGAATTTTTTTTATCGTTAATTAAAAGTAATCCTATTAAAACCACACAAAAGAGAAATATGTACCTGACCTTTTAGAGCATTTTCACATGATATTGTGACAGGATTTTGACATGTTCAAATGTGTTGGATGCATTCATAGTCATTGGCCACTGATCATAGTTTGGACAGTCTGCTAAACATTAATATTTAGAAAACTAACTAGCTATACAATGAATTGTATTATTTATGTTAGGAAAACCAAAAACAATGTTGACCTTAGAATACTGTATCCTTAATATTAGGATCTTCTTCTTGGCATGACTTTAAGAAGAAATTTCTGATATCAGATAAAAATGTCTCTGTTCCCATAATGCACACAATAGGTATAGCTATTTGGGGGGATATGAATATTTTAAATATTCAAATTTTCTAAAAGTTTTAGGTAGAACACAGCTTCAGCAGATTTTGAAAATAACAAATAAGCCATCTATAATTTTATGTTTGAAAGAATGATATAGGCTACCTAAGCCCTTGCCCCTTAGAGCAGAAAATCCCTTCCTTTGTCTTCCATTATGCCTAGAACTACATGGATCTTATAATCATTTTAACAAGACTGAAATTGTGCCCAGAAGTTAAAAAAAATGTTTTCAAATAAGGATTTCATAATATCAATAAATAAAACTGATGATATGATTAAGAGAAAATGATAGAAATTAAATGTCACGTTTCCTAGAAGGAAATTATCATTATTGTAAGTGTATTGCAATGCCTAGGAAGTCGAGTATAAAATAACAATAGTGTTATAATAAAGGTTGGTTTTTGTCACATCCAGACATGCTTTTCACAATTACTGTGACAGAAGAAGAAGACAAAGAGAAGACTCACATGATGCTCTCAGGATTCAAATCACCTGATTCTTCAAAGTCTCTCCCTTGTTCTTGTTCTCTTTGGGACAGCCAAAATGCAACCCATTTTTCAAGTCCAAGTTTTGACAATTACATTAGATCTGTGTTGTCCACATCATTGTCTGCCACTCCTACATCATTAAGGCAGCCGTCATTGTTCAGGACTCTATTAGCACAGTATGGGACAGCTCCTAGAAGATTAGCAATTTTCATATAGTATTCAAACTCCTGTGGAGCAAAACTCTTATCTTCTTAAATAGACACTAGTATTTCCTTGTTTTGGTATTTCTCAGAGTAATAAATGTTGGGAGAACAACAAAATTGCTACTTCTTATTGAATGCTTTCAACTTGTCAAGAAGCTACAGATATTAGAAATCATTTCAGATATTATCACATTTAATCCACAAATTAATCCTGTTAATATTAAATTTCTCTTTTGGTACATCACCATGAATTTACTGACTTAAAATGATATTTGTTTATTTTATTAGCAATCCGAAGGTGAAATATCTAAGTTGGCTTCATGGAGCTTTTTAAATTAGGGTCCTGGGAAACTGAAATCAAGTGTCTGCAGAATTGAGATCCTATCTACTGTTTTGTGAATTCACACACCCAAGCCCATCATAGATCGACTTCAGGTCCTCTGGGTGTAGTCCTGAGGTTTCCCATTCTTTCTTTGCTGACTGTTGGAGAAAGTCATTCTTTCTTGGTCTGCTGTTTCCTCATCTCGATGGACTCCACTCACTTGCAAAAAAGAGTTGCTAAGGCTGTCAGGAATATGCAAGTAAGAGAGTCACAAGGGTCATGCTTAGAATATCATCAACATAGAAGTCTGTTGTCATTTTTCCTCAATGAGGCACAAGACACAATTAGAATATAAATATATTTTTGATACTATTTGCTGTTCTTTGATTTACATTGTGAGTAAATTTTTCTACATCAATCATGCTTATTTCTGTACATTTATGGGCTTTTAGAAAGTTTATGGAATGTATATAAGAATGAGCAGACTGTTTCCTGGATTAAATATAACCTTTTTCTCTATAATATATTTATTTGAAGACCAAAGCGTAGTATAAAGTTTTCTTAGGAAAGAACATTTATGGATCACTTCTTTCCCACTCCAGAGACTCTTGACTACTTTGGAAATGTATAAGTGTTATTGCTTCCTGTCTTTAACTCCCAATATCTGCTTCATATTGGTCAAATTCAGTGTAAGATGAAGAGTTCCTTTTCATCTATATTTTGGGTTATATTGAGAGTAGCTTTTATTTCCTAGATATTGAAATATAGAAAAAAGGAAAAAAAGGAAAATAACTTTCAAAGTAACTTGGATTTAGTGGAAGTAACTAAATATTTCAGATAATACAATTTTAGTTGCCAAGAATTTAATTTTGCCAATAACTCTTCAAAACTTTAAAATTATTCCATTTATTTAAAAAAATTCAAGTTAAATAAAATTATATTTGGTAGAATGTAAAGTGGAAAAATGGCTAAGCCACCCTAACAATAAGGGATCTATATCACTGAGTGCTTATATTTATTCATATTTTTGAAATAGGCTTGAGGCACAATAATTTTAAAACTTACCTAATGCATTATTAGCAAGTAACTTAGGCTATGGTAACATGTCTTTGAGACATGACCCAGGTAATTCCTTTTCTGTCTTTCAATTTTTCTGATAACATCATCTTTTACCAGAGTGTCATATTATGAAGTTCTGCCTTGCCACAGTCCTAAAGTGAAAGGACAAAGAAATCATAAATGAAAACCTTGGAAACCATAAGACCAAATCAATCATTCAATCCTCTTCTGCCATTGATACTTCATGGGTTTTGTTACAGTGATGGAGAGTCTGTACAATACTTTAAAAGTAATATTCATAGTTATCTGGTTTGAGCTGATAGACATGATAATTCCAGGGAGAGAGCTCGGGTAAAAAGAGCTGAGCAGAGTACTTACGAGTTGTCTATACAGAGCCTACATCTCAATTAAATCATTAGAAAGTTTAAACAGGATGAAAGCAACAACATTTATTCAAGAGGATAAAGAGTGAGAAATTTTCAGTTTCCTTTCCTGTCAAACACAGGAAAAATTACCCCCCATATAAAGAAAACATGAGAATTAGGTGATAATCTGGCCCAAACTTGTCTCCTAGCTTGATTTTACTTGACCTCTTATGATTTATTTGATTTTATTTCTTTCAGTTAAATTTCTTTCAGGTTGGCCATGAGTTTTCTAAGCCTTTCCTTCATAACCCACACTTCCTATTTACATAATGAATTTCGCTCTACCATCCTGGGATGCATGAGAAAACTGAAATTGGAATTACAGGAACAGGTTAGGAAGTCTACATTGTGTGGTGATAGAAATACTGAATTACTCTTTAAAAGAAGTCATAGCTTTGCTTACTTTGTAGTATCACAAGTTAGAATGGACTCTAAACTTAATGACTTCCAGGAGGAATTATTAAATTAATGCAATAATGCTATCAGCTTAAGATTTCTATAATAAAAGAACACAATCTGCCTCTATATAAACTCCAAAACTGTTGCATGCACCATTTTAAAAGCTGTTTCTCTGAAGAATAAGCCAGGCACTGATTACAGGGGACGCTACCACAGTATAGCACAGCTCCCTATCAATTTGAGAAGGCTTTGCTGAAACAGAGGCATTCAATTCATTGCAACGGTAGTGTTAAGAACCAACATGATCTTTGATGTTATAAAATAAGATATGAATTTATGTTCCATTTATTCAGTTTCACGAAATGTTCTTCAAAGTGCTTCTACTGTATCATTGCTCTGCTTTGAAGTGGTTTGTGACCCACATGAAGTAATTATTACCATGGCAGCTTTCCAGATCACTAGATATTGGAAACTAAAACCTCACATCTGAGGCGAGCAGTCCCTGAACACCTTTATTATTCACGTTGGAATCAATGATATATTATTTAGTTACTGTAGCTTATAAAACCATCTGGTTTGTTCTGGTTTGAACAAAGAAACTCATTTTTTTCCTCTTTCTCGCTTCTCCCTCGCTATAAGGGAGTTTTTGTTAAGATCATGTCAACACATCTTTTATAAATTCAATATAGAAACAGATAGAGCCTCAGCTAAAGACTCAGAGGGGGGTACTCTGAATGGACAGGGATTTACAGGTGGTTAGGAGGGAAGAAGGGCAGATCCATAAAGTGTCAGCAAAGATCACAGATGATTCCTTTGGCTATGAGGGAATGGGACCCATCGGGGTCTTTACTCAGATCCTGGGAGTTTTATTTACAGTGCCGGAGAGTTTTATTTGAAACTCCAAAGATGAATTACACAGAAAAGTAGCACAAAGTGGTTTGAGTTGACATTATTTCTTTAGATTCATTACAACTCTGAGTTTACAAACCTATATATAATAAGAAAAATTTCTATAAGCAATATGTTGGTAACACATTTCAGAGCACAGTGCAGAGAAAGTAAATATATAAACTGACTTGACATGTTCTTGATCAAATATATTGTTTTGAAAACAATATCAAAGAAAAGAAAAAAAAAGTCGTAACAGTATTTTTACTTCTGGACAATATACACAGTACTGACCCTAGTCGTGACGATTCTCATGACCCAGCATTTACCAATGTGAATGTGGTGAAAGTCACATCAGGGAGCTTAAACTTATTTGCTTCTCTCATGTACAGTAAAAATTGTCCTGAAGTGATGGTTGCGATGACTACCATGTTTAAAAGAACTTAATATTTTAATAGTATGTAGGAGAAAAAATTGACAAAATTATTTTCTAAAATGTATGTTTAAAATGTTTAATACTGATATATTTTTATCTTCCATACTTAGCTTTTTATATAGCACTATATTTTTGATAACATTTTAACAAATGTATTTTTTAGTGATTTTACTTTTAATTGATGTATTTTTGTAGTCAACAGTAATTCCCATCTATTCTTTATCTCATACAATTTTTAAGCAATTTTAGTCTGCTTACTAATGGGTGCTGATTGTAAAAAAAGTTTTACTTATAAAAACCTATAGTTTAAAGATAGACAACACAATCTTTATGGAACCTCATAATAAAATGTAAGTAGAAATGTAAGTGTTTAAAATGTAAGTATATATAAAACATGAATGGAAATAAATTTTGATTTCAGCCTCAAACCTTTATTACTAAAAATAAACATGCTTCATTGATTTATTACATATATTGTTAACTCAGAGTATATTGCTGAATTTGTTTTCTCTAAATTGTACTTTATGAAATACAATGTGATAACTCAATACATAGATGTGACATGTACTAAGCCATGTTAGTAGTTAACATTTTGAGGTTCTGTCTTCGGCTTTCTCTTATTTATTTGTTTGTTTGTTTGTTTGTTTGTTTCTTTATTTATTCATTCGTGTTTACTCTTAATAATATCAGCTGCAAAGGAACACTTGTGGTGAAGAATTTATGTCTCTGTCCTGCAGTGAGGGTATGCACCCGGCAGTGAGGGTATGCACCCGGCAGTGAGGGTATGTACCTGGCAGCCTACAGATGCATGAGGAATATCAGTGCTAGTTTAGTGTAGAGAGGAGTGCTCGTCTGGACAGCAGTTCACAAATACCCACTTAGAATCTTCTAATAAAGAATCTTTTTCATTGTCATGAAAACAGATCCTTCTCTCATACAACAGACACCTACCAGAGTCTCCCTCCCTCTACTCCTCCCTGAGGTCCCCCTGCCCCATGACTTCCCTTTCTTACCAAACCAACTTCCCTTCATTTCTTCTTCAGAAAAGAGAAGATCCAGGGAAGGTAGCAAAACAGGACAAAACTTGAAACAATAAGACAAGGCAAAAGCCCTTCTATGGAGGCTGCATTAGGGAACCCAAGAAGAGATAGAAAAGATTAATAGTATTTTCTCAATATAGTAAGACCCATGTCCCAGATTCCACATTCTTAGATTAGACTCATTGACCAGTTTCTTCAGAAAGAAACATGGCAGAAGCAACTACAAACTTTGACATTAATTACAGAAGAGTTCATCTCCTACCATAGTGTTCTTTCTCCTTTTTTTTTTTTTTGACCTATGCTAAAATAGGCCAATTCTGATTCAAAATCCTCATCAAGAAGCAAATTTATATGAAACCCTGTTTGATAGTCATTAGCAATATGAAGGCTGTATAAGTATGCATTTACAGTGGACAATCCTCCAGTGATTTCTTAAGAATAACCTAGTTCTACATTAAATCTTGGCTACAAATTTGCTAAAGGCCATGAGGCACAAGGACTCAACCCATCCATTAAGTCTTACCTAGCCTGAAGAAATTGTGATATAGAAAACACCTTTTTAAATTCACTATGATATGAAGTCATTTGTTGCAAAATTCATAACGCACCTTGTCTGAGAAGTTGTTTAGCCCCAAGTTTGCATTATAAGAAAAAGAAATTCAAAAACACATGAAAAGAAGACCATTCTATACAAAATTAATGACTGGTGTCAGAGTCCTGGACCCCTTATTGCACAGGGTGTACAAAATTACAAAGAGGAATGTTGTGGTTTGGTTCATAGGCACCAGGTTTATAGGCACTGTAAGAAGTGACATAGAGCAGAGAATGGATGGTTTATTTAAAGCTCTAAAGACCATGGTTAGGAATGTCACACTTCACAGTGTTTGGTAGATGTCATTGATTAATAGGCAGCAGGACAGGAATTTGTCTGAAATGTCTAGTTTTTCTGTTGTAGAGGATGAACTAGGTAGGGAAGTGAACACAAAAAAGGGACAGTTGATCTAGTGACCCTTTAGAAAGCTGTTGTTGTACTAGTCTTATTTGATATAGTGAACCTTTAGGAAGCTGTTGTTGTATTAGTCTTGAGGAGACTGATGGAACTTTCAAGAACAGTATTGGCAGAGATACTGAAATGCTTGAAGTGTATTTTATGGTCATGCCAAGGGGACTCGCTGACAGAATGGATGGACAGAATGATCACAAGAATTGACTCTAGCTATTATATAGAAAGCTCATTTTCTGTTTATGTTTGAGAATATATTTTAATTATAACATTAATCCCTTCCTGATTCTAACTCCAAACCTTCCCAAGAACTCATCCCTTATTCTTAAACTTGTGACCTCTCTTTCTATCAGTTATTATTGCATATATAATATATATATATATATTTGAATTTACATATTTATTTCCAAATATAGTTTATTAATTCCATATTATGTTATTTCATTTAACTCAAATTACACAAGCATAGGACTACTATGTCAAAGATTTTATATTATACTTTTAAGTTTACCCAATTCTTAACGTAGAAAGTTTGTTTTCATATACAATAATAGCCACTTATATCAAGTATCATTGATTCTGATGCCTGTGGGCTTTTGGCAATACCTTTTCTGAACTTATAGGAAATAGCTGCTAAAAAAAGAAAAAAAGTAATTAAAAATAAAACATATATGTGACTTAAAGAATCAAAAAGTAATTAGAATACATACGTAAAATAAGACAGCTAAAGAAAATGGTGTTTGTTGATAGACTGGCTTCCTTGGTGAGAATTTAGTTACAATCTTTTCTTTACATACTGCAAGTTTTTTCAACATTGTCATCTCACCAGTATGTGTCCAGTGGCTCTAAGTTAATCGAATTCAATCTTCAAAAAATAAAGCCAGGTGTTAGCAATAACCTTTGATAAAATAAAATTAATAAGCACTCCTAAAACTATTGACTCTGCCTTAATCACTTTCCAAACAGAGTGATTTCTTCTACCTGTTTCACATTGAGTGCTTTCAGCCAGACACAGACTATGTAGTTTATATCCTTTAGAAATTTTCACTTGAATCCATATGTGACATTTGTCCACATTCCTAATTAGCATGAGGGTTTCAACATGGATGATAGGAGAGCCAAACATCTGCTACTGAGCTGTCTGAGCACTTAATCATGAGTTTTCAAAGACTCCAACTCAATTTACATATGCCACTGCTTGGTGGTAGGAGCCTGAATACTTTCAGATGTCTCCACCTCATTAGGTGTCAACTCTGCCAAGTCTGTATCACTCAGCTGCTCGCCATCAGGACTTAAAATGCAGTCAAGAGAGATGATTCGGCTGATTCCTGCCCTTGCATCCTCAATTTTGACAAACCAGGAGCATAATCCTTGTGTTTTGTTTCTTCTTTGAAAGAGTCCTCCAGGACTCTAATCTTATGTGAACAGTATTCTTCAAGACTTGCATGCTTTCCAGTGTATGAGCAATTACAATGGTCAATTGTTTAGAAAACTAATGTGTACATCAGGCAAAAAATGATTTTTTTCTATTGCATCTTATGGGTTAACTAAGTTTCTCAATGGTGAAATATGTTTCTCTTCAGAGACACCATGTTCATTTCAAAACAATATTCAGCACATGTCTCAGAATTTCATCCACTAACTACATTATATCCTACTAAAAATGTGGAACTGAATATTTGGGATTTTTTTTCATAAACAAAATTCTTACAAATATTGAAGTACTATGAGAAAGTAGTTATAAAGTGATAGACCATAAAACTGTATGAGAAATATTAACTAGAAAGTTTAATTGAAGGTAATTAAATTACTTCTGTACTGTGTTGCCTGGAGGTAAAGCTGTTGTTTGTACAATGATATTTTTTAATACTGTGTCTTCACTAAATGTATCATTCACAAAAGAAGAGAGATTCAGGTGAGTTCTTGAAACTTCTGAAAAATCACACTCCAATTATTAAAGCCAGTTCATTCTAACTAATTAGTTTATATATTTTGCAAATACTTTTTTAAATTTCCTAGATAGTCACTGAATGTTTGCAATAGAATAAACAATATGAATATTGATGAATTTTAAACAGTATAACTATCAAGTAATAAAAACATATAAACTATGGATCTTGAAAATAAAAAAAAAAAAGAATAAAGAAAGGTCAGAATACATACACACAAGTGGTAAATTATAAATAATTGAAATCTGAAATTGTGGCCTAAACAAAATCTCCAGAAGGTATTCTATTGACATACTCAGTGTATTCAATTGTGAATCACTTGGAACTGAAGTCAGTACGTTATCAATAAGAAATTATGTATACAATTATCAATAACTACAATTTATTCAGTGTTTTTCATTATTCTAAAAGGCCTATTAAATATATAATGCAGTGCATATTTTGCATGTATATTAGAACATGTTGGTTTCCTAACTGAACTCCTGTAAGTGTATAAAATGCCTTTGTGTGATGCTGAACCAATGCTTTCATTGTCTTAGGCTAGAAAATATAAGATGAAATGAATCTATTCTTGCTTTTATTCTTTATCATGATATTTATACTCTTGTTCACTGAAAATTTTCACTATTGTATAGATATTTTAAAATTGTATCAGATTTGTGTTTTCTAAACTAGATTGGCAAAAAATCCTCTCATAGAAACACTTAAACAAATGTAAAGCTTATCTAAAACAAGTCTCACTTTTTATATCTGTGCATATGTATGTATATAAACACATATATAGATATACATACCCTTTAGTATTTAAGTTTCTTTATATATAAATATATGCATACATATACACTTACACACATATTCTTTGTTTAAAACAACAGAATAAAGGAACAATGTATGGATTAATTGCCATTTAAACACATTTTGCAGAAGTAAAATTTATAGTATTCTTTTAATCAACAAAACCCTCAAACGTTTCCAAACTTATTCCTTTCCAGTCCTGGTGATGATTATGTCAATGGCCAGTTGCCATAATTCAAGAGTGATGAAATCGACAAGGTGCCCCACACTGCTTCTTCTGCCCACAATGTCAACTCTGACTTACCCTTTGTTCTCAGGGTTTATTTTCAAATATTTCATTCATATGTGCCTTGGCACTAAGATCTCTCTGTCTTTATAAAAGTAAAAATTTCAAGCCAAAAGCTTTGACTTTTTTCTAACATCTGTAATAAAAAAAATATATCGTGGAAATTCTCTCTTAACCTAAATATATGAAATCTCTTCCTTTATAAAAAATCCCTTTTGCATCAAAATATATTTTATTTTATTATACATTAAGCTTTTAAAAATAGTACTATAGTTACTGAATTCCTAGTTTCAATTTGTCAAATAGGTTATCTGTGATCCATAATGTATCAGTTTCATGCAATTATTCAACGTTGCATCCACAGTGTGAATTTTTCTCAATAAAATATGTTTGAAACTATCAATCTTCATTTATTAATATATTATAACAACCTCATTTATGTTATATACACCATATAATCTAGAGAATGCTGTTTTTTTCAACTGAATGACCTTTCTATAAATACTTATAATCCATTAAAATCATGAGAATTTATTCAAATGTTTTTAGATCAAATAATGTGATCAAATAATGAAGAGAAATCAGTATGCATTTTGGTCTTGAATTATATTCATAGTAAGTATTGAATCATTGACTAAAATATTTACATATTAGAACTGTTCAGAAACACTTAATCTTTGCAACAACATTAACTTCTTAACTGTGCTTTCTTTGGAAGAATTTCTAAGGAGTCTGAAAAGTGAGGCCCACACGCTCACATGCCAGGCACATGCTTCAATCTGCACAGTTCTCTATAGAATACCAATAGTCTTTGTAAAGCTAACTATTAAAGAATTTGGAGTAAAATAATCTCACATTGCTTTGTTATTATTGTTCACAGGACTAACATGAGAAATGCTGCCCTCTCTGTAAAGCTAACAGACATGGAGATCTGCAATACTTCATTCACTCCTTACCTGCTACCCAAATTAAAGGTAGATAACTTTCAGGAGAATTACTGTAAATAGTATGATGTGTTTGACAGATTATATGTAATCGTAGATATTTTATAATGGTGTGATGTGAAGGTCGATGCTGAATCATAAATGCATTTGAAGAACAAACCTCTAAAGTGTTTAAAGAAACCACATTAGAGATTTAAGTTTCGGATAGTAATCCTTTCAAGGCTGGCAAGTCTTCAGTCATTTGTCCCCAAGTTTTATGAGTAGCCTATGTCACAAATCTTTCCACTTGGCTGTGAGAAGAATGACAACATTTTTCAAGAGGCCGTGTGTCTTTGTCTAATTCTGAAAGGACTGCTTTCCAGGATACATGAAATTAAAGGTTTTACAAAGTTAAGGAACCAAAAATTAGGTAACAGAATCGGGTGCAGTGGTAAGCCGACAAGCATCTTACATAGAAAGAGTACATAATAGCAGTAAATGCTACCGTCCGTTCCTCACAAACCATGTGTCAGACTATGTTGTTACCAGGCCTTGATAAGGGAGGGATGGAATACTTCCATTTGAGCTGATATTGATAAAATGTCACAGCACGTTTGCCCCTTGCCCTCTGAAACATGGCCTTTATTTGTAGCACATGTTCCAAATTAATAATCTTATTTTGAGGTGCTATTATATGCATTACGTGAATTAGCACCTGTTAGTCTGTAGAGATATAAATGTGCAATGTTGGAAAGGGACGTAACATGGTTATCTTAAGCAAATTGTATCCGTGTGTCCAAAAATTCTCACACCTACTTCAAGTCTGACACCACTCACATCTGTGTGTCATAGAGAAATACCAGCCTCTATGGCAAAAGCCCCTCTAATTTTTCTTGCCAAAAATATCAAGTTGAGCTCTACATTCTTATATTACAAATAAGTTAAGGAGTCCTCTGAGCTATCTCTTTCTGACTTCCACCTTTTCTAACCGGGTCTCCAACCATTTGTCAGTTAGTAATATAATTTCCTTATAAAACTAATTTGTTGGTTTACACTAATTTTATCACTACCAGTAACATTTTTAAATTTTTCAAAATTTTATCATGTCCATTGTAAGTCAATGTCATCTTTCTAGAAAAGCACTTTTTTCATCAGATCACAGCTCTCACACTTGGATCAAATCAATTATTCCTTCCCCACTTCATATATTATGCCGCATATTGTTAGTTTACTGTGCATTATGTGCTTAACATCAGATGAAAAGTTTTCTTTCTGGTATAGCCTTAATCCTGGAAAGTGAACATTCTATTTGATCTGCATACCAGCAGATAAGAACTAGCAATGAATAAGTCTATACATCTAAACATGATCGCAGGTCTCAGTAAATCTCACCACTTTTTAATTGAATGACCACAATAGTTCATTCATGTTCTGTCAGTCCCAATCCTCTCATTTGTGAAAGGAAGCTATGGCTTGACAGTTATATGTGACATCTGGCATGAAGAAAGATTTACAAGGCGATGTGAACTCTTGGTGCTTAGTAAAATCAAAAATACTGCATGCCATGGTGTTCAGGAGAATTAATGGCCATCTTTCTGTAAGTAATAAAATGTAAAGTAATCACATTAGAAAGAACCTAAGGTTTTACTTTAGCTTTTTTCAGGACTGTGTGATAATTACAGCAGGTTCATGTACATTTTCCATAAGGTCTCCTTAAATTATGAGAAGTCCTATGTTTCCTTCAAAGGAACGGAAATGATAGGATAAGACAAGGTGCCAATTTAACGAATGACATTTATTTTCTTAGCATTTTATTGTTTTGAATGTTAAAGTGTAAATTTAAAATATTTAGATGAAAAGAATGGAGAAGCAAGGAGATGTCAGCAAACATCAAAGGCTCAGCATCTGGACAGGGTTCCTTCCCGTCATTGCTGATATGAACCTCAGAAACTTGGGCCTAATTCGAGAACTATGACTTCCCCATGAAAATTTCTTTTACATTAGAAATAATATGTCACACATTCCTCTTTCCAATGTGCTAAACCTGAAGTCAGAGAGGGAGACATGTGAACTTGTCTACTAGCCTTCAGAATTTTCAAAACATGATTTTTTGTCATTAAATCAACAAATGTTTTCAAAATACCATTTATGCTTGATCAGTTGACTACATATTAGAAGAAAAGCCACCAGCGTGCATTGATACAAGACTATGAGCCTTTACATGTTTAAAGTTTAAAGTTAAATTATTAAATTACCTTTAATAATTAAGTCCTTTGACTGTAACTCTTCTAATCTTAGTATTTGCAGCAAATCATAAAAGCAAGAACTTTTGAACAGTTCTATGAAATTTACCCAAATCCCAACAAATTCTCAGTTTTCTTTAGAAAGTTAATATAATAATTCCTAAAGATACACTTTGGTATGACTAAAATTAAAAAACATTTTTTTTTACAAACTTGAGTGCCTTTCTGTGGCATTGTTGCTAAGAAATGAAATGTCCTCTTGATGAATTTTTACTTTGGTAAGCATGTTGTATTCTTCCTTATATATATATATTTTTTTTAATTTTGAAGTCTTATTTGTTAAATAGTAAAATAACTACACAACTTTTTTCTTTTAGGTCCATTTGCTTGGAGAATATTTTTCAATCTTTACCATGACGTAATTACTATCCTTGATGTTGATGCACGTTTCTTGGATGTAGTGGAAAGAAAGATCCTATTTCACATCCATCCTGTTAATGTGTTTTTATAGGGGAATTGAGACCATTGATTTTGAGAGTTGTCAATAACCAATTATTATTAATTCCTGTTATTTTGGTGGTGGTGGTAGTAGTAGTAGTAGTAGTAGTAGTAGTAATACACAGATGTGTGTGTGTGTATGTGTGTGTGTGTCTTTCTGTCTGTGTGTCTGTGTATGTCTGTGTATATATTTCCTTTTTGTATTTTGCTGTGATATTATTTTAGTCCCTGTGTTTTCATGTATTAATTAACCTCCTTAGGTTGGATTTTTTTCTAGAACCTTTTATAAGGCTATATTTGTACATAGACATTGTTTAAACTTGATTTTACTATTGAATATTTAATTTTCTCCATCTATACTGATTGAAAGGATTTTCTGGAGATAGTCTTCTGCGCTGGCAATGGTGATCACTGAGTCTGTAACACACCTGTATGGGCTCCTTCTACCTTTTAGAGTCTTCATTGAGAAGTCAGGTGCAATTCTAAATGGTCTGTGTTTGCCTGTTGGGCCCCATTTTGGCCCTGATTTGGGCCTTGAGGGCAAACACGAGCCTGGCTTGAGTTCTGAGACCTGTCTCATTCACTTTTGTATTGGGGTGACTCAGCAAGACCTCTTCGGCCCTGCCTTTGCCCTGCCTTTGCCCTGCCTTTGCATCATGTAGAGCTTTGCCATTGGCCCTGGCAGTCTCTCCATACCCTCCTTCACCCTTCCCAACCTCCTACATCATCTTACCCCACCAAAAATTCCCCTCCCAATGTTCAGAACTTATCTAAGCGAGAGGCTGATGCCATAAAGTTGAGTTACTTCTTCAAAAAGACTCCTGGCTCGGTGTGTTTATTCTGGGTCATCGACACTCGCATGGCGCTCAGCCCTGTAAAGACCCGGGAGGGACTGGACCACTCTCCTCTCATCAGTACCTGCCAGCAAGGAGCCAGCAATCAAATGTTACTTGATATTTTTCCCTGGAAGCTTTTCGTATTCTTTGTTCGATGTTTAGTGTTTTAATTATTATGTGGCAAAGGGACTTTCTTTCCTGGTCCAATCTATTTGGTGTTTTGTAAAATTGTTAAACCTTTATAGGCACATACTTCTTCAATTTAGAAAAAAAAAATACTTATATAATTTTGTGGAAAATAATTTCTGAACCTGTGAGCTGAGTTGTTTTCTCTTTTCTCCTTATCTATTATTGTACACTTTGTTCTTTTCATATCACTACAGATTTCCTGGATGCTTTATATAAGGAGTATTAATTTGTAAAAGAAATACTACTATAGCTTAAATAACATATTGATCCTGCTATACTGAGTGTGAGAGACTTCAGTACTACATTCTAACCAATGGACAGGTTATCCAGAAAAAAACTAAACAGAAAAATACTGGAGCCAAAAATATAAAGCACAGATACCTAAAAAATATTTACAGAACATTTCACCCAAATGAACAAAAGAATACACCTTCTACTCTGTAGATCATGAAATTTTTTCCACATACCTGGATAACAAAGCTAATCTCAACAAATATAAAAAAAATCAAAAGTAAAGAAAAGAAATTACTCCCAGCAACCTATCAGACCATTACAGATTAAACCTGAATATCAAAAAACAATAAAAGCAGCAGAACTTACAAACTCATGGATGTATGGGTGGGTGAGGAAGCACCATCATAGAAGTAGGAGGGAAGAAGGGGAAGGGAGGTTGTGGAAGGGAAATGGAGAGGGGGGTTAATATTTGAAATGTAAGTAAATAAAAGATCAATAAAAATGAAAAAAATTATCGATATCTCATACAAGCAGTTAGACAGCGCACCTGAGAGCTCCAAAAGAAAAAGAATCTCACCTAATAGCAGAACATGGCAAGAAATAATCAAACTGATGCCTGAAATCAATTTAATTGAACAACAAAAAGAATCGTTGAAACAAGAGTTTGTTCTTTAAGAATATTAACAAGATAGACAAACCCTTATCCAAACTGACTAAATGATGGGGAGAGAGAATACCCAAATTAACAAAATCAGAAACAAAATGGAAACATAACAGCAAATACCAAGAAAATCCAAAGAATCATAAAGACATATTTTTTCAAGTCTGTATACTACCAAATTGGAAAATCTAACAGAAATGGATAATTTTCTCAATACATATGACTTACCAAAATAAATCAAGATCAGATAAACAATTTAAATATATGTTTATCCCCTACTGAATAAAAAGCTCAGGGCCAAATGATTTTATTACAGGATTCTAAATTGAAATTGAAATTGAAATTCAAAATTTGAAAAAAAAAAGTTATTGCCAATACTTCTCAAATTATTCCAGAAAACTGAAACAGAAGGAACATTGTCCAATTTATTTCATGAGGTAACAGTTTCTATGAAATTCAAGCTACATGGACACAAGAAAGAAACAGAATTACAGACAACTTTTCCTTATAAACATTGATGCAAAAATACACAACAAAATACTTACAAAATTAATCTATGAACACATCAAAAGAACAAAGCAAGCTTCATCCCAGAATTGCAAGGATGGTTCAATACACAAAAATTAGTAAACATAATCCAACATATAAACAAACTGGAAGAAAATCAAAGCACAAATTTCCCTGTACACCCATAAAAGGTCTTTGAAAAAATCCTATACCTCTTCATGTTAAAAGTCCTGAAAATATTAGGAATATGAAGGCCTTTATTATATTTGAATATAATAAAGGCAATTTACAGCACTCTTATAGGCAACATCAAATAAATTGGAGAGAAAGTCAAAGCGATTACACTGAAATCAAGAACAAGACAAGTGTTTTCACTTGTTCCATACCTACTCAATAGAGTACTTGAAGTTTCAACTAGTATACTAAGACAACAGAAAGAGATGAGAGGATGCAAATTATAAAGGAAGAATTCAAAGCATCATTTACAAATGATTTGATAATATAAAAATTCTACCAAGAAAATCCTACAGCTTATAAACCCTTTCTGAAAATGGCCAGATAAACAATGATTTAAAAAAACAAACAAAATACTTTAATAAACAAAAAACATAACTAAACAAACAGTAACTCTCGTATATACAAATGACAAATGGACCTATGAAGAAATTAGAGAAACACCACATCTCACAATAGCCACAAATAATATAAAATATGTTGGAGTAACTCTAACCAAGCAAGTACAAGACTTGTATAATAAAAACTTGAAATCTTTGAAGAAATACTTTAAAGAAACTATTAGAAGATTAAAGGATCTCCCATGATCATGGATTAGTAGGATTAACAATGTAAAAATGGCCATCTTGCAAAAAACAATCTACAGATTCAATACAATCTACATCAAAATTCCAACACATTTCTTACAGACGTTAAGATGTCAATTCTTAACTTTACATAGACAAACAACTTCAGATAGCTTAAACAATCCTGCACTGTGAAAGAATTGCTGAAGTCCCCACAATTTCTAATTTCAAGTTGTACTACAGAGCTATAACAATAAAAGACATATGGTATTGGAAAAATAAAGGCACATTGGTCAGTGGAATTAGATTAAAGGTGCAGACATAAATTTATACACAGATGGACACTTGATTTTAGATAAAGAAGCCAGGGATATACACTGGGGATATCATGTTCAACAAATCTTGCTGGTCAAACTGAATGTCTGCATGTAAAACAATGCAAATTAATCCATATTTTTTAACCTGTGCAATGTCCAAATGTATAGAAGACCTCTACATAAAAGCAAATACACTGAACCTGATAGAAAAGAATGTGGAGAATAACTTTTAATACATTAGCACAGGAGAATACTTTCTGAACTGAACACCAATAATCCAATCCCTGAGATCAACAATTAATAAACGTGATCTCATGAAACTGAAAACAAAGAAAAGCAAAGGACACTCAAAAGGACAAGGTGGCAACCTACCAATTAGAAAAGGGGTTTTACCAACTCCACTGCCAATAGAGGACTAATATCCAAAATATTTAAGTAGCCCAAAAAATATATGTTTACAACAAATAATATAATTAAAAGAAAACTGATTTAAACAGAATTTTCAACAGAGGAATCTCAAAACACTGAGAAATACTTAAATGCTCAACGTCATTATCAAATGCAAATCAAAACTACTTTGAGACTCCATTTTACAGCTGTAAGAATGCCTAAGACCAATAACACAAGTGACAGTGCATGCTGGCAAAGACAGAGATAAATGGAATACTTTTCTATCACTGGTTGGAACTCAAACTTGTACAACCACTATAGAAATCAATATGGCAGTTACTCAAAGAATTGGAAATTGATATACCTCAAGAGTAAGGTATATTACTCTTGGGAATACTCCTGAAGGATGCTCCATTCTACCCCAAGGATAGTTGTTCAATTATGCTCATTGTGCTTTTATTCATAATAGCCAGAAGCTGGAAACAGCCCATATGTCCTTCAACAAAATAATGGAAAAAGATAAATGTGGTGTATTTATACGATGGAGTATTACTTAACTGTTTAAGAAATAAGACATCATCAGAAATGGAAGAGCCTGCTTTCGCTCAGTGTTATGGGAATTCTCAGTGCGCTGTAAACATCTGAATAATTAGCAGCTTGACGTTCCACAAAAAAGAAAAAAGCAAACCTAATAAACACTACCAGTCTGGTATCAGGAGTGCTTGACAGGAAACTAACCTGAGATGCCCACCTGTTTTGCACTGAGCAGACCTCAGAGCACAAAATATGCCTAGCATGACCATGTCTGAGGACATAAGGCATGAGCAGGGCATAGCACTCCTGCCACCCCTCCTAAAGTAACCCCAGACACTCAGAGACCCTGTTCACACTAAGAGGAACAAGAAAGTGCAGACATATGGAAGGGAAGGGGAAACAGAAAGCCGTGGAGACAGTGAAGAGAGGCAAAACTGGAGACTTGAGGGTAGTGAGGAACAGCCTGATGTGAGTAGCCAGAGATGCCACCTGGGACCATTGTGAACTCCTAGCCTGTAATGCCACTAGAGGCCATGTCTGGACTCTTGGCCCTATATCAGCAAGGGTCTTTTACTACCAAAGGCCAGGCAAAAGTCCCTGGTCTAGGCTGCCCACTCAGGAATATGTTGTCTGAGGGCTGTGCATAAGTGGCCCCACCCATCACCTGGGCATCATGGGAGAGCTGGTCCTAGAGTTATGAAGGCAGGATTTCTGACCAAGCTCCTAGACAGCTGCAGTACCAGGGAGAGAGGCACTGCACAGTATGGGAGTTGCATTTCAGCTGGTACCGAGGAAATGAGTGTGGAATAGCTGTCCCTGCTACTTGTTGAATGGAGTGGTATGGATGAGGAAGGGAGCCCTTCACATCACTTTTGCCCTTGCCATCTTAGTCTCACTGGAGACCTTGCCCTACTCATCATTTGCTATAGCACTAAGAAAAGCTATTCCTGTACCACCACTGGTCAGCACTGTAGAGCTGGCCCTGGAAGTGGGGGTTGCAGAGGGGCAGGCCCTGTCCCCTCTCTGCTGTGCTGTGGTGCAGATGAGGCAGAAATTCTCCTCTCCTTACCTCTTTTGTCCCTTACCACCTAAACCAGACAGGATAGCTGGCTGTGTCTCTCAGCAGTAGCAACCCTGAGAGCATCTCAGGAGAGCAATCTTGAAGTTCACCCTGACAGGACAGTGGAGCTGGCCTTGGCGGTGAAGGAGGGGTTTTGTGGGTGAGCTGGTCTGAGATTATGAGAGCAGGACAGCTGACAGGCCCAGAGGCTTCTAAGGCCCAGGTACAGAGCTTTGAATTGTCCCTCCCAACATCTATTCTGTCAATGAGCTGCTGGACTGCATGAATGGGCTGGTCTTACAGATCAAAAACTATGGGATATGCATGACACAGGGCAACAACAGGATAGCCAAGAGGAATCTCTCAGTGAGGCTCCAGTACTGATAGTGTCGCAGAGGCCAGAAACCTCATACCAGACAAATGAAAGCTTGGTTGGCCAAAGAGATACTCATTGCAATGTGTATTTTCAGCAAATAAGTGTGGACAGAAAGGTTGTGAGACACCCTGACACACTACACCTTCCACAATGAGATCCTGAGAAAATAATCCCACAATATGTTGAACATGGAAAAGTTGATCTGGTACCCACATGGAGCCTTCTTGCCTATATTGCATTGCCTTTTGTGTATGAAAGTACTTTGTAGGGTACTGAAAAAGTAAAATGAACACAAACCCAGCCACACAACGTTCAATCTATAATCCTTCCTGCCTACAACATATGCTAGGGCAAGGATGGCAAAGAAACTCTGGGAGTAACCAACCAATGTCTAACTTAACTGCCACAAAGAAGAACCCATACCTATCACTGCATGCATAACCAAGAACCAGAATCTATATCACCCAGAAACCTAAACTAAAACTCAATTTTAAATTTAAAAAAAAAAAAAAGATTTCTAATGATATTCTGCTCTACACATAGGTCAATGCCTTTTCCAGTCCTCATCAGAAAAGCTTCCTTTAGGATCAGATGAGAACAAATACAGAGATTCAGTGCACAACATTAAATGTAGAGTCTAAATTGGAGATTTTCATCAAATTCTTTCTGCCTTAGATCAGGAAATACCTTAAAAGAAGAGGCAGACTGATTGTGAGAGCCAAAGAGAGAGAGGACACTTGTAGAACCAGGCCCACTGATTCACCTTAGCAAGGTGCTGTAAGAGCTCATGAAGACTGAGGCAGAAAGCATAGGGCTTTCAGGGTTTTACAGCTGGTCATGTGCATACATGTTATAGCTCGCTATTGTCTCAGTATTTTTATGGGAGTCCTGGCAGTACAAATAAGTGTATCTTTGACTCTTGTGTCTCCTTTTGGGATTATTATATTTTTCCTGCTGGGCTATTGTGTCTACCTTCAATAGATAGATAGTGTTTTTCTTCATATTATGGTATCTTATTTAGTCATGTTTGGTTGTCATCTGTTAGAAACCTATTCTAAAGATGTGAAAGGATGTGAATCATGAGGGAAGGGGAGGTCAGGAGGATCTAGGAGGAGTAAAGGGAGAGGAAACACCAATCAGGATATATTGTATGATAAAAGAATCAATATAGGGACCTTTGCCAGTCTTATTGAATCTTGTTTTGGCATGTTTGGCTGTGATCTGCTGGAGGTCTGCTGTTTTCTGAAAAAGAAAGAGTGGAGGAGGGTTGAGCAAGTGGACCTGGAGTAGGCTGGAGAGAGGGAGAGCTAGGAAGATTGGAGAGACAGGAAACTGGGGTAGGCTGGAGACAGGAAGAGCTTGGAAGATTGGAGAGAGAGGAAACTGTGGTCAGGATGTATTATATGAGAGAAGATTCTATTTTCCAATTAAAAAATATATCTTCAATCAAAAACAATTTTATGAAAAAATAAAGGAAACATTTTCAAACATAGGTGTCGGAAAACACATGTACATATACATGTCTAGTAATTTTATCAAATGCATATTTGATAAAAGCCATATATGTTAGATAAAATTACTGTACATGGAAATTAATTGCGATTGTATTCAATGTGCTAAAAATAACCTTTACCAAGGGAGAAAAAATGAATATTCATAATTTAGGGTAATTATTTGAAGGTCAATGGCAAACTTGATTTCATACTAGAAATGGAAAGGAGGTGTTCAACATAATGGAAGATTATTCAAAAATTGATTTAAGAAGCTAAAAATCTATTTATTTAAAAAGTTAACAGACGATCAACACACACACACACACACGCACAACACACACATGGTGAAAGCCACATTATGGCATGAAATAATCTAACTTATCAAAACAACATGTAAAAAGAAAATATAATAATGCAAGTGTAGGGGGCATACAATCTGCAAGGTAGAGGTTAGGGGAGAAGATTTATCATTCAAATAATGCAACAGAAAAAAGCAAACTTGAATTTTTAAATATCAAAAGGATGTATTGTCTTATTTTTATATTATGCAAATATCTTTTAAAATGAGGTAGAAACAATTTTTAATGTTTATTTATATGTTTATGTATCTCTGCATGTATATGTGCATGTACACATGATGGGCGCACTGAGGCCAGAAGAGGGTGCTAGAACCCTCAGAACTGGAGTTACAAACATTAGGAGACACCTGATGACTTGTGCTGGAAACTGACTTCTAGTTCTATGACATAGCAGTAAGCACTCCGAACTAATAAGCACTGTGAGAGTAGGTTATGTTTTAAGTTTAAATTACTATGCTTAAGAGCTCTATGAAATAAAAATGCCTCTAACCTGTCAGTGCCCTAGCCCCAGGACAGATAATGTCCTGGAATGCTAGGGTCTGCTTTTTGTGTAAGATAACAAATTATGTGTTTTCCTCTCTATAACAAGGTTGGTTTTATCAACCACAATGGATGTGCTTCATCACGTGTAGGCTGAAGATTGTAGGCTTTAATTCCATCAGGATATGTGCTTGCTCCCAATTGGATGAAAGCAGGGAAGTGCATGTGCTTGTAGGTTTAGCCTTTATAAGCCACTTATGTAATTTGGTTCCATCGTCTGGGAATCCTGAGTATAGAGCTAACCTATGTCCTTCACCCTGGTCAGTATTTAATAAATCCCACTTCAAATTTGGCTCAAAGATTGTGGTAGTGGTCTTATTCATGCCCATTGATGTCCAATCCCACAAAATAGTGTGTGTGTGGCATTTTTGTGTATATGTGCATGTGTGTGAACTACAAAAGCTAAATGAATCCTTGAGTAAAAGACACCAGGTAAACAAAGAATAACAGATAGGGAGAAGGAATGTATAAATATTATATCCACATAATGGAATAGAACTCAGTGAAAGAAAATGTGGAAATGAAACCATTGTGAGTAGGTGAAATGAAAAGCGATGAATAACTATGAGGTAGTTCTTCAAAGAGCAAAAACTAGTGGTGGAGAAGCAGATTTAGAGCTTACTCTTGGAAGAAATAGGCTCAAACAACCCTGACTGGACAGTTCCAGTCTCGCTGTAAAAAAAACTACAGATCCTAGTAGATTCATTATCTAATTTCTACAAAATGAAACTCAAAAATTACATAATTTACAGAAAATTTCCAGAAAACAGAAAGTGAATAATTCATTATCACAAAGTTATGTTGTCCAAGAATAAAAGAATCATTTAGCATTCAAATATCACGATATCCATTACATTGATAAATATTGAGGAAAAAAATTGACAAGTTTTTGAAGTGGAAGTTTCTGGTTGTGTCACGCGATGCAGAGTCACATGGTGCCTTGCTGCAGCAAGACCTGTGGGAGGACAGGTGATCCTTGGAGAGAATATCAATGGGTCTCAACAGACAGTGACTGGGTGCTTGCATAGCTACCTGTGCAACTCTTCATTGAGAGAGGAACAGCAGAGAACTCTGGCATTCTGGCTGGTCCTGGTCACTCCTGCTGACTCATACCAAATTGGTGGAGTCCTGTCAGTTTTTGCTGGATCATGCCGTCTTTGCTGGTTTGTGTTTGGTGACACATTTGAACTGGACTATTGGTATCCTAACAAATGGAGACTGAAATTGCCCCAAAGAACTACTTCTAAACAGGCCCACATCTCCTTGTTCTACTTACCATCTTTTCTCCTCTGCTTTTATACTGTGGGCTAGAAGGTGGGTTGAACCATTTGAGAAAACTTACTAAATTTGGGTTTGAAAAGTCTGAGCCTACAAATTTGAATATAGATTAAAATGGATGTGTGATGCCTGCTTGACATCTCAGCACTCCAGAAGAGAGGCACAGAAATAACGAGTTCAAGGCTAGCCTGAAATGGAGAAAATATCTGTTATTAAAAAAGCAAATGAATAAAAATCTAATACACATTTTTGAAATTTTTCTTCTCAAAGTATGAAAAAAGGCAATATTCAAAGCCTTTGAAAATTCTCCAATTATATCAAATGTTTAGTAAAAGACTAATGATTCTTCTCTAACTTAGAATCAGAACAAGAAAAGAATTTCTAGTATTTCTAGTATTACAAATACAGTTTATCATCATTTATCCTCTGTATATCTGAATGAAAACAGGAAGGCACTCATATAGATGAGAAAGCAAATGAGAAGTGCTTTATTCAAAAAATGTAGGATTGTCTACACAAAAGAAATTTTAATATAATCTTCACCAAGGAAAGAAATCTACCAAATGAGCTTAGCAAGGCTGTAAAATACAAGATTATTAGAAAAATATATTGGATATAAAGTATTTTAAAAGAAATTATGAAAACTTAAGTAAATAGAAAACATAATATTTAGTTGAGTTAAAGAAAACATTAGCAAGATGCCAATATTCTTAAATTTTAATAAATGTGTCCGTGTCATCAATGAAAATCACAGCAGATTTTGGGCTTGCTTTGTTTTCTTTGCTGAATTGGGTATTATGCTTATTGAAATTCATTCAAATGAACTTGTGTAGTTCAAACTACATTGTAAAGAGGAATACATTGGGGAGACTCCCATAATCTGATTTTAAGAGTAAATCTAAAGTAGAAGTAAGTACAGTAGTGGCTCATGAATAAATCACTGTTGCATAATGGATTTTCCAGAAGCAGACCTACAGGTAGATAGGACACTGATTTTGAACACAAACCCAAAGGTGATTCACTTGAGAAAAAACTGCCTCTTTTAAAATATTTCAGTAAGATCAAACTGTTTAAATGCTTCAAAAAAGGAAGAGAAGAGATGTGACATATATCTCAAAATGGTCATTTTTCTATTTTTTCTATTTAAATGGTATTTTTCTATTTTTCTTTTTAAAATCAGGTTCTCAATATGTAGCCATTACTAGGAAAAAGCTTGGTATGTAGATCAAGATGGCCTTCAACACTCAGAGACTTGCCTATCAAAAGCTGGAATTAAGGCCATCTTCATTCTGAGCCCAGCAGAGGCTGCTGGGGGCTTCTGAGAGCTCTCCATACCACAGGACTTCTTGATCACTCTGAGATCACAGTACCTCGGGATCAATGGAGAGTGGAACTCAGCATCAGCTTCAGGAATCGCGGAGCGTCTGGTGCCCACAGGAAAAGGGACAAAGGAACCCCTCCCGACCAGAGGCTGGGATCTGTTACAGCAGGGGCCACCCGCCATCTTCAGAGGCTGGGATCTGTTACAGCCGGGGCCACCCGCCATCTTCAGAGGCTGGGATATGTTACAGCCGGGGCCACCCGCCATCTTCAGAGGCTGGGATCTGTTACAGCCGGGGCCACCCCTGCCATCTTCCTTCTGAACCTAATGGAGGCTGCTAAGGGCTCCAGAGTGTTCTCCATGCCACAGTACCTCGGGATCACCTCAGGATCATGGGACCTCTAGAAGACCTAGGACCTCCTGATCATCTGAGAGCAAGTGGGCAATAGAAGAAACAGATCTTCTTGGTCAGGGTCCAATCAGGCCTTCATCCTCAGCCAAGAAGCGGAGCTGAGACCCAGACCCCTGGGCACATTCCTTGTCAGAGGAGAGTCAGCCTTCAGTAATGCTTTGAAGGATTTAGAGTTCAGAGCTTGTATTTAGATTGTAAGATTTGTGCTTAAGTATTTTGCAAGTTTGATACAAATGAAAAAGGAGACATTACAACAGATCCTGAGGGAATCCAAAACATCATCAGATCCTACTACAAAAGGCTACACTCAACAAAACTGGAAAATCTGGATGAAATGGACAACTTCCTAGATAGATACTAGGTATCAAAGTTAAATCATGATCAGATTAACAATCTTAACAGTCCATTTCCTCTAAAGAAGTTGAAGTAGTCATTAATGGACTCCCAAAAAAAAAAAAAAAAAAAAAAAAAAAATCCCAGGACCAGATGGGTTTAGTGCAGAGTTCTATCAGACCTTCAAAGAATACCTAATTCCAGTTCTTCTCAAACTATTCAACAAAATAGAAACTGAAGGTACTCTACCCAATTCATTCTATGAAGCCACAATTACTCTGATACCTAAACCACGCAAAAATCCAACAAAGAAAGAGAACTTCAGACCAATTTCCCTTATGAATATCGATGAAAAATATTCAATTTAATCCTTACAAACAGAATCCAAGAAAACATCAAAACAATTATCCATCATGACCAAGTATGCTGAATCCCAGGGATGCAGGGATGGTTTAATATATGGAAATCCATCAACATAATCCACTTTATAAACAAACTCAAAGACGAAAATCAGATAATCATCTTGTTAGATGCTGAGAAAGCATTTGACAAAATCCAACATTCTTTCATGATAAAAGTCATGGAAAGATCATACCTAAACATAATAAAAGCAATATTCAGCAAAGCAGTAGCCAACATCACAGTAAATGGAGAGAAGCTGGAAGCAATCTCACTAAAATCAGGGACTAGACAAGGCTGCTCACTTTCTCCCTACCTATTCAATATAGTACCTGAAGTACTAGCCAGAGCATTTTGACAACAAAAGGAGATCAAGGGGATACAAATTAAAAAGGATGAAGTCAAAATATCACTATTTGTAAATGATATGATTGTATATATAAGTGACCCTAAAAATTCCACCAGAGAACTCCTAAACCTGATAAACAGCTTCAGTGAAGTAGCTGGATATAAAATTAACTCAAACAAATCAGTGGCCTTTCTCTACACAAAGGATAAACAGGATGAGAAAGAAATTAGGGAAACAACACTCTTCACAATATTTACAAATAATATAAAATACCTTAGTATGACTTTAACTCTAAGGAATTGAAAGGTCTGTATGAAAATAACTTCAAGTCTCTGAAGAAAGAAATTGAAGAAGATCTCAGAAAATGGAAAGATCTCCCATGCTCATGGATTGGCAGGATTAATATAGTTAAAATGGCTATCCTGCTGAAAGCAATCTACAGATTCAATGTAATCCCCATCAAAATTCCAACTCAATTCTTCACTGAATTAGAAAGGGCAATTTTCAAATACATCTGGAATAATAATAATAAAAAAAACCTAGGATAGCAAAAACTATCCTCAACAATAAAAGAACCTCTGGTGGAATCACCATGCCTGACCTCAAGCTGTACAACAGAGCAATTGTGATAAAAACTGCATGGTACTGGTACAGAGACAGACAGATAGACCGGAATAGAATTGAAGACCCAGAAATGATCCCACACACCTTTGGTCACCTGATCTTTGACAAGGGAGCTAAAACTATCCAGAGGAAAAAAGACAGCATTTTCAACAAATGGTGCTGGCACAACTGGCAGTTATCATGTAGAAGAATGGGAGTTGATCCATTCTTATCTCCTTGTACAAAGCTCAAGTCTAAGTGGATCAAAGAGCTCCATATAAAACCAGAGTCACTGAAATTTATAGAAAAGAAAGTGGGGAAAACCCTCGAAGATGTGGGCACAGGATAAAAATTCCTAAACATAACAGCAATGGTCTGCACTGTAAGATTAAGAATTGACAAATGGGACCCCATAAAATTGCAAAGCTTCTTTAGGGCAAAATACACTCTCAATAAGACAAAAAGGCCACCAATAGACTGGGGAAGGATTTTTACCATTCCTAAATCTGATAGGGGAATAATATCCAATATATACAAAGAGCTCAAGAAGCTGAACTCCAGAAATTCAAATAACCCCATTAAAAAGTGGGGTACAGAGCTAAACAAAGAATTCTCAACTGAGGAATACTGAAGGGCTGAGAAGCACATGAAAAAATGTTCAACATCCTTAATCATCAGGGAAATGCAAATCAAAACAACCTTGAGATTCCACCTCACACCAGTGAGAATGGGTAAGATCAAAAATTCAGGTGACAGCAGATGCTGGCAAGGATGTAGAGAAAGAGGAACACTCTTCTATTGCTGGTGGGATTGCAAGCTGGTACAACCACTTTGGAAATCAGTCTGGCAGTTCCTTAGAAAACTAAACATAGTACTACCAGCAATACCTTTCCTGGGCATATACAAAGAAGATGTTCCAACTGATAATAAGGACACATGCTCCACTATGTTCATAGCAGCCCTATTTATAATAGCCAGAAGCTGGAAAGAACCCAGATGTCCCTCAACAGAGGAATGGATACAGAAACTGTGATACATTTAGACAATGGAGTACTATTCAGCTATTAAAAACAATGATTTTTATGAAATTCTTGGGCAAATGGATATATCTGGAGGATATTATCCAGAGTGAGGTAACCCAATCACAAAAGAAGTCACTTGATATACACTCACTGATAAGTGGATATTAGCCCAGAATCTAGACTACCCAAGATACAACTTCCAAAACACAAGAAAATCAAGAATGAAAACCAACGTGTTTATACTTCATTCCTCCCTAGAACAGGGAATAAAATATCCATGGAAGGAGTTGCAGAGAGAAAGTTTGGAGCTAAGATGAAAGGATGGACCATCCAGAGACTGCCCCATCCAGGGGTCCATCTCATAATCAGCCACCAAATTCAGACACTACTGCATACGCCAGCAAGTTTTGTTGAAAGAACCCTGATATAGCTATCTCCTGTTAGGCTTTGTCAGTGCCTTACAAATACAGAAGTGGATGCTCACAGTCATCTATAGAACGGAACACAGGGTCCCCAAAATAGGAACTAGAGAAAGTACCCAAGGGCAACCCTGTAGGTGGAACAGTATGAACTAATCAGTATCCCCAGAGCTTGTGTCTCTAGCTGCATATGTAGCAAAATATGGCCTAGTTGGCCATTATTGGGAAGAGAGGCCCCTTGGTCTACCAAACTTTATATACCCCAGTACAGAGGAAAGCCAGGGCCAAGAAGTAGGAGTGAGTGGATAGGGAAGCAGGGCAGGAGAAGGGTATAAGGGACTTTGGGATAGTATTTGAAATGTAAGTGAAGAAAATATCTAAAATAAAAAATGCTGGAATTAAAGGCATGTGCCACCACACCTGGTACCATTATATCTTACCTGTCTTCAAAAGTACAGTTTAGAAAAGTACATAACATTAGATTGATAAAAAGCATAGAAGCATGACCACTGTAAGCTTTGCTGTAAGAGAAAGAAAAACACATCACAGACTTATGAAAATATTAGAAAATTATGTAATCAGGAAAACTCAGTTTCAGAATATATAAATAGAAAATTCTCAGTGCCCAACAAATAACCTAATTAAAACTGGGAGAAAATTTTCAGCAATCCTTTACCGAAGATAAATGGAGAAAGCTTATAAGAATGTGCTCATTATTACTGATCATCAGCAAATCCAAAACACACCAGTAAGGGAATGCACAATGGCCTCATCACAGTAGCTAACACTGAAGCCTGACCACATCAAAAGTTGGCAAGGATAGAAATCAGCTGTAATTCTCACAATCTGACAAAAAAATAAAGCAGGGCCCATGCTCAGGAAGGAGTTTGGTAATTGCCTCAAAAGGAGTTTTAGGCTCCCAGGTCTCAAATGATCTAGACATTATACCTATAGGTTATTATCCACAAAAAGACACGCTCACAAAAGTTAATGTTTACGGTCTTAATGGTATTTAAAAGGTGGAAACAATACAAGTTATCATAAAAGTGATGTGTTGGCACAATATACCATTTATATTAAAGATACATAGTGACAAAAGCAAATGATCAAATGCTATTTGTTGTGACAGAGATGAGTCTCCAGGTAATGATATTAAGTGAAGAGATACTGTAAAAATGCTTATTATATTGGACTTCATGCTCATAAAGTTAAAGAAAATGAATATAAGTCCATTAGCTTTAAACAGATTCTTGGCTGTCTAGGTAAAAAATGGAATGGGGAAGGGCTGAGAAGAGAGAAGCACGAGCAGCAGAGGCATTTAGTTCTTGATTTAGTTCATGAACACATGGATTTATGCACAGGTCAAAGTTTCCAATCCTGTGTTTGTGAATTTTATTCAAAGTCAAGTATATGTCAACAAAGTTGCTAACATGAAAATATCATTATAAAGCCACCCTTAATATGTACATATTTTTTGTTCTTTAAACCAATTTTATCCCTTTTCTTTATCCTATAAACAAAACATCCAGCCAAAGTTTTAATTTATTTAAATGTTTCCATGATTTTCTTAGAAGTGATTCATTTTCTTTTTGTTCTTTTTCACATTTATTAGTGAGCAAATAAAGGTTTTTGTGCATGCAACATAAGAGATCTACCATGGCGTTCTATTTCACTTCTCATGGAACCAAAACATGGCATATTAAGAACACTGATTTACTGGTCAGCTTAATATTTTTAAGTATCAATATTATGTACAATTCTGAGTTTTAAAAGACCACTACCACCATTGTGGCAATGTAAATATTTAGGTTTGTTTTATGTGGTGATTTTCCTTTACCTTCAGTAGGATGTTAAGCAGTTTTCTCACTCCCCTCACAGCTGTGTGGTAGAACCCTTCAAAATGAGAATACAGATCCTCTTTCACCAAGTCTCCCCAGAACACTTCGATGATATACTCTAGATGTACTTATTAAGTATCCTTAGCATGAACCAGTGCTACCAGGTAATCTGCCCCTATTTCTTAGGTCAGTATATATGTTTTACATTGAGGAAATTATAGCAGCTATTCCTGGGTAGGCAATGTTATTTTATGACACAAAGTGATATGATATAGGAATGCTCTCTTAAAACAGTACACTGTGTAACTGAAACCTTGCAAGTATGGCTGAATGAAACAACATCAGTATAATCCTCACTTCTCAAAACATACCCAATTTGAGGGCCATAAAGAATTTATATATTTTGAGAAATACCAGACCATGATACATTGTACTTATTAACTTCATCATGTCATTTTGTCCCTTTCATTTCTTTAGTTCTCTGCTTTAAATAGTGATAATTTTAAAAATAAATTCCTTCCCATAAATCCTCATATGAACATTGTAAAAATCTTCATTCACTTCTTTGAAAATAAACTGTAGTACTTTAAATATATAAGAGAAATTTAACATCATAGAACTTAACTCTATTGACTATGCAGTGTGGAAAATAAGAGATATGCCAATCTGATAGTTTTTACTTTAATGGACACTGCAACCTCCCTCCATCTTGGAGTCATCAAGTCTTCTTTAGGATTCTGTTTTAGTGTGTACTCTCAGAAGCAGAGGGATGAAAATGACAGTTGCTATAATCAATGCCTTGGATCATTTAGACTTTGGGTTTTCTTCTCCTCTCATAAGAGTAGCAAAAACTCATTTCTTGCAGGCATCAGGGTGTGTTTCATAAGGTCGCCCTTACAGTGCTGGCTTTTGATTCAGAATGTGTTTTACAGGGATGCCCTTGCCCTACTGGCTCTTGCTTTAGGGTGTGTTTTGTAGAGATGCCCTTGCACAGTTGGCTCTTGCATCAGAGTCTGTTTTGTAGGAGGCATTGTTGGCTCTTGC
The DNA here is from genome assembly GCA_902729485.2 of Mus minutoides. NCBI lineage: Eukaryota > Metazoa > Chordata > Mammalia > Rodentia > Muridae > Mus > Mus minutoides. The sequence continues at coordinate 1,077,615 of LR750007.1, forward strand.
ATCAGAGCATGATTGTAGGGATGCCCTTGCACTGCTGGCTTTTGGCTACATGAGTGTCATTTAGCTCAGGCTTATAGGGTAGAACTTAATCATAAAGGAAATGATGGAAATTGATATGACTTCATTACCTTCCCGAATGTTCTTATCATTTTACATATATTCCACTTGAAAGTTCAGATCCTGTATTTCAATGCAAGGATCAACTCAGCAGTCAGGAAGATAAAAATACATGTACAACGTCGAACAGACAATGTCAAAAAGTAGAAATGTTTGAAAAGTTGGCTGGGTTGTTATCAGAAAACCAAGTGTAAGCACCTGGAAAACATATTAGTGAAGTAATGAAATAAAATATCTTCCAAGACATGGGAAAACATATTAGTGAAGTAATGAAATGAAATATCTTCCAAGACAGAATGATCTGAAATATTTAAACATACCAAATGAAGATTTACATAGAAGAGTGAGGCAATTCAGAGGGCATAGTACAACTCAACATTTGGACAAAAACAGAGTATGGTGCATAGAATGATGAGGATGAAATAGATACAACACTTCAGAAAACATCAAGCAAACCTGTGGATTCCACCACACTAGAGAGGTCAGGAGCACAGCACAGAGGTGCAGAGACTGTGTTAGTATCATCTAGGAAAGGGTTCCTCACTGAGAATGTCCTTTATGTGTCCACTAAATGGATGTCAGAGAGAGAGAGAGAGAGAGAGAGAGAGAGAGAGAGAGAGAGAGAGAGAGAGAGAGAGGAGAAAGGGACAGCATGACAGACATTTTAGTGTGTGAGAGAAAACACTCAAGAGTAAATTTATAGTATCTGATTTAAATGTAAACAGTGAATTTAGAACAGTGGATGAAGAAAAGTGTACCACACTAATTTCTTTTCTCCAAAATGAAATTTGTGTTACTGAATCAATGAAATAAAATGGAATGAAGCAAATATTGGCTTCCTTCTAACATGTAGACCTCTTTGCTACTTCCCTGGCCTCTAAGATTCTGAACTCATGTTTCATGAGGTATTGGCTGCAACACACATTTTGTATGCACATTTTTGATTATGTGTGGAATGATTGCATATTAACTCAGAACAATCAACAGTAAGCTGGGTCCCTTCCATCCCTCTGATTTTTTCCATCCTTCCAGCCTCTGACCCACTCACCCACCCTCCAGCTTCCATCTTGCTTGTGTTATCTAACTGGATAATTCAGACTCACCATCCAGTTAGCATTAAATGAGATTCTATTAAATTATTAAGCTATGTTAATTACTGTATGATTCGTTCTTTATACTGATAAAGGTAAAAGAATATTTCCTAATTTATCCAAAGACACAGAAATAGTAGGACAAGCCACCTTATAGACCACTTTGGGTTTCCCTTGACATTCTTATTTGAGTCAATTTTTAATAAAATAAATGTTGTCTCCTAACTTTAAACAGCTGTAGGTGGATTTGTGTCTTTGGAAATTTTAATGTTGAATGCAGTTACTCATTTGAATATGTCTCCAAATCATTTCCAACCTTAAAATTCTATTACTGTGGTATTAATCAACTGACAGTTACATATCATCCATAGTATTGGAGATCTCTATTCTTCCCTAGTGACATGTTTATACAGAAACAAAACAATAACAAATTAAAGAAGTTAGAATTGACAATTATATTGTTCTTATTGATTCTACTCTAAAAGGGAACCGCATCCTAATAAAAGAATCTTTCCGGCCTCAATGTAACTTTTCATGATTTTTATTTTTCTTGAGAGCTAAAAATTTGGACAGATTGATGACTCTTGGAGTGTACATAAGTTCAAGTCTGACACATCATACTTGATCAACTAAATACTCAGCAAAGATATCTTTAGTTCTCTCAGATTGTTGGCAGGTACCTGGCATTTTCAAAACCAATTTTTAATCTCAGGATGTGTCAGAGCCCCTGAAGCATCAATCACTGCCTGTCCATCCCCTTCTGGTTGTGTTCATATAAATTTGAACACTGTCTCCATCCTTCTCTTTATCTCATTCCACCCCCTGCCAGATGTTTGAATTTCTGAGTTTAAGGACTATTTTCTGAATAAAGTCAGAAGCATGACCACATTGTGCATGATCTAGACTTTGGAGGAAGGAAGGAATGCCTCATGCATCTAGTCCTCTGTAAAAATGAACAATGGTGCTATGACTGAGATAATCTAATTCAGAGTGAACCACAATGTGTTTTTTTTTTTTTTAACATAAGCATTTTGGAAATAACATAAATGAAGACATAATAGAATGTCACAGTATGATGGATGTCTTCTAATGTAATTAAATTTGATTTTGAAAATTTGACAAAGTGAATACTTGCTCATAATTTAGGCAGAAGTATTAAACATTAAGTCAGACAACCTCAGACACATTTTTGGAGAAATATTTTTCTGCTCTTCACAGACCACTTATTAAGACAAATGATTCTGTCATATCATATTTATAACAGTATATGATATTTCTGATGCAAAATAAAATAAATCCAACTGAATTTTTGCATTATCAGAAACAATGTTGTCGTTCAGTTTTAGTATGAAAACATAAGTTAAAATATGTTTAACACTATTTCATATTATGATAAAGATTTTTCAATTGCAATCTCTCACACAGCTTTTTGTTCTTTTAAACACAGTACCTTAGGATTTGTGAGCTATTTACCACTTTTGATGAATAAGCTATGATTATTTAGTATCTTGATATTAGAGAAGTAGAATATTTCAAAATTTTGGCCAGAAGATAAAAGCATGGAAGTACTGTGGTGAACATATTTTTAAAATTTTAACCCATAGCATTATCAGAAGAGCAGAAACCAGGCACAGAGATTTATTCTTTTAAAGCAAGCACTGAGGGCGACAGAAGCGATGAGTTTCTATGAGTTCAAGGCCAACGTTGTCTAAATGGCAAGTTCCATGTGTGAGAGCTACATAGTGATATCTCATTACAAACAAAGAGGCAAATACTCTGCAGTGTTTCCCACGCTCCTCCAAACGAAGGTGAGTTCCCTCTAAGAACATAATCTGGCGTCTGTTATTCTTTCTACTCTCTAACTTTTGTAGCATGCAAAGTAATTACAGGATGAAGAAGGTTGGCTTGCTATAGTTAGTTATTTTATTTTGAGAACAGGTTAAAAACTCTTGTATTATTAACATAATCTAGCTGATGCAAAGTAACATTTTTCAAAAGGATTTAAATGTATCTGCCATACTCATGGATCTGTTTCTCTCCACTGTGTGTCTTCAAGGATAGAGCATGCCCATATAGGATGAAAATAATAACTCACTAACTTTTTATAGAAAAAAATATGCCTGAAGGGTTAAAATCCTGTTGTTGAAGTTGCCTGCTTGTCTTGAAATACGTTTCATATAGGCATGCTAATTTTTCTGTAAAGGCAATGAATGAATTAAATCCACTGGAATACAATAAATGGAAAATTAATAGCTTTTCTAACAAACATGCTTTATTGTGCTGCTCACAAAAGTACACTTAATTCTAAGCACTAGTGTAGGAAAAATTCTCCTGAAGATCATAATCAAAGATCAAAGCCAACTTAGTACATTTGTTGAAAGAGATGCCAGACACAAACACAGTGTTCAGAAAGGAATCACTTCTCAGTTCTATCAGCATCTGTGCATATGGCCTGAAACTTCGACTTTGCTTAGAGGCCATGTTTGTGTATCTTGTTTACATAAACAGTGAAGAGTCTCCCTTCCCCCTCTCTGTCACAGTTGTCTGTCACCTTCCTCCAGCCATTCATGTTATCTTTGGTTTGAAGCTAAATGTGGGGCCTGGAATGTTTATACCATTTTAATTTACACATGTTTAGTAATTGTGGTTGTTGTGTCTTTTGGTGAATCTTACCATTTGTTGAGGATGTTCTTTTAAAGTTGGATCTCTATCACCATTTCTTAGAAACAAAAGCAACTTCTTCCAAATAGTTTGTTTTAATCTGTCATAGGATAATTTAATTAAGAGAATATATCTCAAAACGCAATTACAAATCAAGATGACTCACTGTAATTCTTTCTAATGTGTGGGAAGATGATTCCTAAAGTTGTGCTCATACTTTCAAATAGCATCAGGAGTTTAATGGAAACAGGGGTTGCTTAGCAGTAAGTGTCTTGAAAATGTTTAGGAAGATTTCTCTTGAGTCCTTAATTGCTCAATTTTAAACAGCCTTCAGCATTTAGTGCGGCACTTAGACTGGGAAGTAGACCTTGAGAAACAGTTTTGCCCCAGGCTCAAAAGTACCTCCAAAGCGGCACAGCAGCGTGATGTGGGCTGAATTCATATACCCTCATCTCTAGGATACTGCTCCTGCCGTACTGAGAGGCCTCTCTTGATGCTGTTTAGTCACGGAAGAAGAAAACCAAAGATTTCCTCACAGCAAAGCTTTGGCATTAAAGCCTAAATCTGTCTATAGATCAACAGGAAAACACAAATCTGCTTTCAGCATCTTTTATTATACTCCCTCTTGGTTCTAACCATCATCATTCCAACATTCATACTGGTTATTTGCTTTCAGAGGTGAAGGGCCCCTGTTGCTCAGTGCAGACTGCCCAGCCTCCAGGTGAGCAGCAGTGAGAACAGATGCACCATGGAGCATCAGGTAAAGATGAAGGAGAAATATGAGGCATGGTCTCTTCACCCTTCAGCTCTATTCTTATTTATCTTCACCATCTCTTCTGTTATCATTAACCTTGGTAGTGAACTTGATACACTCTGGAAGAGGAAACCTTAATTGAGAAGTTTCCTCCATCAGGTTGGCCTGTGGGCATGTATGTGGGGCATTTACTTGACTGATAATTAATGTAGGAGGCCCAGCACACTGTCGATGATTCAATCCCTAGTTAGGAAGACCTGGGCTCTACAAGTAAGGTAGCTAACATGAGCCTGGGGTGAAAGCAATGGACAGATTTCCTTGTAATTCCTGCCTCTGCTTCTGCTTATGTTTCTTTACTGATGCCTTTCAATGAAAGACTATATGTGTTAAGTTGAAATAAATCCTTTATGTGTAGTTTTACTCATAGCATTGATCCCAATAAAAAGAAAACTAGACATCTCCGAGTAAGAAATTTCCAGTCTCTGTAAACCAGCTTATTAGATTTTTAAGTATATTAGACTCACATCTTATATTTTCAGGCCTTTAGCCTGGGGTTATAGGATGGAATCTGAAAACTCATTGCGTAGGTCTGCTTGATCTGCTCTATGTACTATACCATGAATGAAGTGTCTTAAGCAAGACCACTTAGTATTCTCACAATCACAGGAACTAAAATTCAGTATCAGAGGTCAGGATAAGTAGATTTCTATGTGGGTTCTCTTCCTGGCTCGCAGCAATGAGCCCTCTTGTTATGTGTTACATGGAATTTTCCTTAGTGAAAATGTGTGGAGAGAAAAAAAAGACCCTATCCTTTTTATTCATATAAAGCTACTGTCGTAAAAGGACCCCTCTCTTGTAGACCCACTTAACTTTAATTACCCAAGGAAAATTCCCAGGCAACAACCTGCAAATTTGAAGAGGAGGCTACAATTAAGTTTAAAGTATTCTTTACAGAGGTGAATGAATGCAGAGATGAGATCAATCCATCTCTGTCCCTTTCCTTAATTAGTATAGACTATTGACTTCTGACTGTAGACAGTGGAGCACCGTAGACATTTTGACACTGAATGTGTGCATGTTAGAGCTGTCTCACACTACGAGGAACATAATCTATTTTTGGTTTTGTTTGTTTGGTTTGGTGTATTGTTTTATTTTTCTCATACTTTTTTTTTTGGAAACAAGACGTTTAATTTGTTATGCTGGCCTAGTGCTCTCTGTTGTTGAATATCTGATCTTAATGCCTCTACCTCTTGATTACTGCCATGAATCACTATGCACAAAGCCAAAGGTATTTTTCAAATCAGTTTTTAATCTCATTCTTTCTCTCTTTGTGTATAGCCATCCGCATGTACATTGTTGTAAATGAGCATTGTGTCCATGCATGTACCATGGCAGATGTATGATGGTCAGAAGCAAATATTTTGTAGTCATTCTCTTCTTCATTGTTGAAGAGAAGTTGGCTTTCTGGTATTCCCACTCCATATGCTATCAGGTCGGCCTGTCTTGTTCTAGAAATGTTGTCACTTCCTCCTATCTCACCATAGGAGCACTGGAGTTCAGGACTATATCTGCCTTTACATGGACTTTACAGCTTGCAGAGATAACTTTTGCCCACTGTGTCATTTCCTCAACCTGGGATTGTTCCTAATGATTACTTTAATTCACTAGCTAAATATTCATGTTGGGCAAGAGGTAGATTCTTTCTACAAATGCCGCAACTACTACTAGATTTTCTTCTTTTTTATAGGAACAAAATGTATGTGGACAACCATAAGAATAAAAAACCATCCCATAAGGCTAGAAAGGCTAAGGTCTGAAACTCTTCTGCTAAACTGAGGCATATCACATGTTAAGCTGTATTCGGACAAAGACAAATCAGTGTCTCCTCGACTGTAAGACTGTACACTCTCTCCTGCTGGTCAGAGGTGTAGCTCTTCCCCAAGGCTGAGAACTACTCGGTGCTGCTGGCACCATGGGAACTGATCAGTATGGTGTCACATCAGCCTCTCCAAGAGGCGGACTACTGACCTAATTCCTCTCCTATATTTTGCTAATGATACCTGGGCTTGTTCGCCAAGTACTGGGTTGAGAAATCAGAAACAGTTTACCATCATCCATGAGACCATTCAGGAAGTCACCGGCTTTGGGAACATATCCTCCTACAGACATTTGTTGAAGATATTTCTTTGAGAATATCTTCATACCCTACCAGTGTTCCATTCTGAAAAGCATCCTTTACACCTCCTCAAATACACTTTTCCAAGCTTATGCTGTCCTTCTCTCTTTCCAATATGTCCTAATTTGTATAGTTTGATGTAATAAAAATATAACCCAAAATATTTAACTAAGAAAAGTAAGTATCTTAGAGTCTGGAACTCCTTCATTTATAAGGACTTTAACCCTAATAATTGATGGAAGACTCCTCAGGGCTTACACACCTCTTAGTTTCCTCATTTTCTGAAATCACCATATCAAGTACATCTGTCTTGAATGGCACAAACCAAAATTCTCAATCTACAACACCAATAAAATTGACGACTAGCTTCCCAACTGACAAATTCAGGAGAGATATGAGCAATGTCATAATAATACTGCCTCCACCACTGCTTTCAGCTCCATGCATCCCTTTAGTTTTGTTTGGGCAATCCACTATCCTGCTCATCTTCCTGGGCCCTGTCGTTGGGGGCCACCATACCTGAAGCTGTAGGACTTAATAGAAACACTTTTCAGTTAGTTGTCTGCGCAATTATATTCTTAAGAAACACATGAAATAACAAAGAATCTTTAGTATCCATCCATTTCTGAGAAAATGTGAACTAATTATCATTTGTTTCAGTGAGAAGTGTAAGTCAGACAGCATTGTGTGTCTTATTGCTAAAGGTTTTAGATTTAAGTTTCTACTCTCTATAGGAAGAAAAAAACAACTCAATATAATAGAATCTGGAGTATTCCCTAAGATTCTCACAACAACATTGCTAACTGCAGCAAATACTCCACATTTCAAAAGGCAAGGTATATTTCAAGATGAGATTCCTGGCTAAATATACAGTGAATGGGTTGGGATGGGAATTATTTGTCCTATTTAATGTGTGCCTCATCATCTGGTTAAATTAATATGTGAAATTTACCTAGGACTGAAGTGATTTTGGGTTTTGTTGTGTTTTGCTTGTTTCTGTTTGTTTGTTTGTGTTTTCTATGCTATAGTGTGGTGTTTTGAATATGGTCCCCATAGGCAGTGGCACTATTGGAAGGTATGGTCTTATTGAAAAAGGTGTGGTCTTGTTAGAGAAAGTGTGTCATGGGGTGAACTTTGAGGTTTTGAATGTTCAAGCCAGGCCCACAGACACTCTCTCTTCCTGCTGTCTGCTGATCCAGATGTAAAACTCTCAGTTACCTCTCTTGCACTTTGTCTGCCATCCTCCAACCTCTACAAATACAATGGACTAAACCTCTGTACTGGTAAGCCAGCCCCAACTAAATGCTTTTCTTCTTAAGAGTTTTTGCTGTCATGGTATCTCTTCACAAATGAGGAGGTTTGCAATCTAATAGTCTCTTGTAGGCAATGTTCATCTCATTAGCACACTTTTCTTTTTTTTTTTTTAAAGATTTATTTTATTTATATGACTACACTGTAGCTGTCTTCAGACACTCAAGAAGGGAGCATCAGATCCCATTACAGATGGTTGTGAGCCACCATGTGGTTGCTGAAAATTGAACTTAGGACCTCTGGAAGAGCAGTAAGTGCTCTTAACCACTGAGCTATCTCTCCAGCCCAGCACACATTTTTTTTAAGTCAAAGAAACAGTATGACTATTTCATTGTTTATTAAAAATATCTATATTCATTGTTCATTCTGAGATTGAAAAAATAATCATGATGAGCTTTGTATGAGGTGAGAATATCTTCTACCCTAATCTCTAAAGTTTCAAATATACAGGCTGCTTCTGTCTTCATGACATTGGGAAAATTTTATAAGCAGAATTTCCAAATCTAGTGGTCTTGGTTTAATCTATCCCATGGACAGTAGCCTCATAAATTGCTTCAGATTTATCTAAAAGAAATTTACAGCATAGCTCACTTGGGGTAATTCTGAAAAATATTGTTTCAAAGGGACTTGCTTTTTCCATGAGAACACCTGAATTATGTGAAATGACTCCTATCTAGAACTAATAATGAATTAATTATATATTTCATCTGGGGATAATGCTTTGGTTGGGACCACTAGCTGAAGTGTGTTATGGTAACTTCCTATTTTCAATATAATAGAAAAGTACCATGTCGATTCTGTTGTGTTTGGATTCTGCTCCTATGGGAACTGTATGATCCAGTTCAGGAGAGAATCCTATTAGTAGCTCCAGCTTATGAAAATACAGCAACCAACTAATTTCTGAGATATAGAGAAATGTTGATGTTCCAGCTTTTCCTAGAACTGAAGTTAGAGAGTAGTACATACAGTACGTTATATTCAATATTATAACATACAGAACGTCATATTCAACATTATAACATACAGAATGTCATATTCAACATTATAACATACAGAACATCATATTCAACATTATAACATACAGTACATCATATTCAACATTATAACATATAGAAAGTCATATTCAACATTATAACATACAGTACATCATATTTAACATTATAACCTACAGTACGTTATATTCAACATCTCCTCAGCCTTCAGGCACTATTCAGACTGAGCTTTTCTTGCAAATTCTAGCAACTAGCTTTCACCCACTTTATGTTTGCCTTCAGTTTACCAGTCACACATATTATTAATGCTCACTTGCAGTTTAAAGCAGCAGAAATCCTGTTACATTTATTGCATTTTATGCATTTATTTCAATATATCTAATGCATTCATATCTGCTGTATCATGCTTCTTGGGCTAACACCATTAGGACCTCTCTTATTTTTGACCTCCCAACTGTACTTTATATAGATTGACAAGATCCTACAACTGCTTAAACTGAAAGACAATTTCTCCCTCATTGGTATCTGCCTATTTTGTTTTGTAAGTTGCTGCTATCCTAATCTTTTAGTAGAGCTACAGGACATTCACATCGGTGAGGATGAGCCCATGGAAACTGAACTTGACTAAGAGGCAGCTGGCAAAGCCTATACAGAAAGAAGATGTAGTCACTGCCAGCTTCAGGTGTTTTGGGAATACAAATTTATCAATTTAATCTGCTGCTTCTCTAATAAATAGAATAGAGGACTGCCCAGTCCTCTATTCTCTCCCAGCAAGGTCATGTTAACCAAAATTTCTGTTAGAATCATAACTTTTAATTAGTTTGGAGTTTGACTATTGCTACTGTCAAGCCTTGGGCTACATCCTATGGCTTCAAGGAAAAAAGGGACCTGTATAAAATTTCCATCTAAACATCACAAACGGGATCAAGACAATGAACATTTCAATTTTTCTGTCTACTCTCTCAGATCTTTGGAAAAGCTATATTATGTTGCAAACGATGTAATACCTACTGTTACCATAGCTGCTAAATGCCATAGACAGTTGACTCCAAAGCCACACCTCCCATCAATACTTCCTTCCCTAGGTTCACTGCTGACCATTTATTGGAACCAAGATGCCAAACTTGTTCATTATCACCTTCCACTGTACAAATCAGATTATACATGCACTTCTAAAATATATAAACAGGAAAAACCTCCACAATCTTGATTTTAAGTTTCTTTCTTGAGGCTACATCTGGTACCAATTATGCTTTTACTCAGAAAACAGATGGCACAGTCTAATGGAAGCAATGTTAAAAAGCTTCATGTGGACAGCGTTTTGGCTTAAGCTAACCAACAAGGGACTGTGAAGCGCCCAAGTGCTCTGAGGGCATGGTAATTGAATACCATGCTTAAGTCTGAAGTAACAAGAAAAATGAGCAACTACTAGATACTTTTTCAGAGATCCATAACTAAAAATATATATATTCACTAGTAAATCTACCAACGTCTCAAAGAACTAAAGAAGGGTGACAAAAGGTCTGATCTCACGTGCCCATGACTCTGAGGTTACCTCCCACTAGTGGAAAGTGGACAGATAATACGACCAGAGCCCAGATATTCCTACTACCTTTGGATATTTTACAATTCTCTCACTCTTCACTCAAATTCTTTTATTTCCATGTTTGGTTAATAATATTTGATCTCATCAAGAAAACCAAGCTTTCAACAAATAGTATTCATGTTCCTGCACAAGTTCTCACTCTTGGCATCTTCCTTCAAATCTTGGTCCCCTTCACTTTCTCCGTTTTGCCGTTTCTCTGGGTTAGGACTCAAATCTAAAATTTTGGATCAAATAAAAATGTGATACATATGCATAGTGGAGTTCCATTCAGTGGTAAATTAAAGTAAAATTGTGAAATTTTCAGGTAAAGCCCAGATCTAGAGAATACACCGAGTGCCATAACCCAGCCCAGAAATACAAATGGCTCATGTTCTTCCTCTCCACACTTTCATCTCTTCTCAGTCTCTTGTGGTTGAATATTTCCTAGGTCAATATGTTTTCTTTACTTGCCTTTATCTTTATTCATTGTCTCACTTATTTAATCTTTGAAAGCATTTAAATAATACATATGTATGAATGGTTTCCAATGAAATATGGCCAGTGCACATTTATTTCCTAAATTTTTACATTAACCAACTCTGTTCATGATACATGCTGTTTAATATTTTATGAATTCAAAGTCTTTTCATGAAATCTTGTCCACTTGCAGACTTTTACATAAAAGTTAGTGACAACTTCCTTGTTATTTGGGTACAAAACTGAGTTCCTTTGACTTACTTCGAGTAGAATCAATAAGGGATGGTGATAGGGATCTTCATTTACTTCTGTGCTGTCTTTTCAAATCCTTTAATTTCCAAGTAAATAATTCATCTGGCAAATGTACAAAATATTGAAATGTAACCTGAATATAAAATACTACAAAGAGTGTTATATAAGAATAAGATGGAATCATCACAGTTACACAGTCACAGTCTTCATGTTACAGTCATCATTATCAGAAATGAAGCCTCTAGACATGCTACTATTTGGTGGTTTTTTTCCACATAGATTTGCTTGAAGTTCAATAATGTTAAGTGAAGTATCAAAAGAAACAAAATAAGGTTTGAAAAAAATGAAATGATACTGGCTTTGTCTGAAAAAAAAAAAAAAAAACCAGAAGTCTAGATAAATTTAGTTAAAAAAAATCTAAAGTCTATACTAATTACTGTAGAACTTGAAGTAAAAGTTTTTGGTTGTGTCATGTCCTGCAGACTCACATGGTATCTTGCTGAGGTAGACTCATGTGGTGGTTTTGTAAGGCAAGACCTGTGGGAGGACTCAGAATATTTGGAAAGAGTATAAATAGGACAGTGATGGTCTCTTGAGCTTGCATAGCTAGCCTTACAACACTTACTTGTTCTTGAGTCTTCCTGTCTTCACTGCTCTTCATTTTCTTGTAGGAGATCTGACAGAGAACTTCTCCTATCACCCTGGCTGGTTCTGGTCCCTCCCACTGACTCATGATGATTAGGCAGGACCTGGCTGTTTCTGCTGGTTTGCGCCAAGGTGAAAAATGTTAAAACACACACAGGAAAAAAAAAAACTTATTAAAATTAAAAGTAGATTTTAAAAACTGAAGCCTTCAAGTACTAAATAAGTATAAAAATGATTCTAACAGAAATATTTAGTACTACAAACTAAAATCTAGAAAGCAACAACAACAATAAAATAACAAAGGAGATTTTTAAAAATAAACAATTCTAGGTCACTGCTTCCTAATTCAACCCAGTAGATAGAGTGATTAAACACCAACCTTTGTTTTTGTGTATATGTGTGTTTGTATGTAAAGGCAAGGCAGACTATAAATTCCATAAGGGCGTGAAAACTGGTAAAAAAAAAAAATGGTTGGAGAAAACCTAAAGACAGACATTGTTGATATATTTACTCCAAGCATCAATGTCATCTATAAAATGTAAGGAGGTAGACAGTGGCATATTGATCCATCACAGACTAGGTTGGCAATAAAACTGAATAAATCTAAAGACAGATCCTCAGTGACTTAAGATGAAGGTGACATCATGCTCTTTTGAAATCCAGGTGCTGAGCCCTTTCTTTGATGCTGTCCACTCATCAAGAAATGTTTATATTCCTGCCTAGTTTTGGCCTAACCAATTAAATATCCATTGTAGATCAGATACTATAAGCTAAATAAATTTAACTTTTATAAAGATAGAGAAGAGTGAGCAGATAAAGATTTCTCAAAGAGACAAAACAAATGTAGATTATAAGAAAGAAACTTAATGTATTAGGAGTTCTTAAACTCAAGTGTGGTTTATCAAAATCACATTTAAATACAATAAATGATGCTCATGGACGGCAGGATGTTTACTATGTATAGCTGAAAATCTATTTTCCAGACTTTGTGAATCATGAAAAGTTTTAATAACTAATAACTAAGGCACATTTGTACAGGATAGATAGCCTGATTGCTTAAATAGACATTTCGCACAAGAAGACATTTGAATTAAGAATTAAAATTACAGATGTTTTTCTTCATGATCTATCAGGACAATGTACACTAAAATGAAAACAAGACCATGAAAACACATCAGAATTATTCAGATGAACCTAATGGAAAATTTTTTAACAAGGACGCTCATTTCTTAAAATTTCATTAAGTACATGCAAGTGTATGTACAAATTCCTAAACCTTAATCTTAAGTCTGTATAGAAAAGACTACAAAAGTGTGTTTGATATGAGCAATGTCCTCCTAAGCATGTGCTAAACACAGTGAGTACTTGTCTACCACAGATGTGACCAGGTCATTTATTTCACTACTAATCACCATCACAAGTGGTCGTCCATGTATGGCTGTCATGTGATGAAGATGCTATATCTTCACAAGTGGTCATCCATGTATGGCTGTCATGTGATGAAGATGCTATATCTTCACAAGTGGTCATCCATGTATGGCTGTCATATGATGAAGATGCTATATCTTCACAAGTGGTCATCCATGTATGGCTGTCATGTGATGAAGATGCTATATCTTCACAAGTGGTCATCCATGTATGGCTGTCATATGATGAAGATGCTATATCTTCACAAGTGGTCATCCATGTATGGCTGTCATATGATGAAGATGCTATATCTTCACAAGTGGTCATCCATGTATGGCTGTCATGTGATGAAGATGCTATATCTTCACAAGTGGTCGTCCATGTATGGCTGTCATATGATGAAGTATGCTATATCTTCACAAAAGAATGCCTGCAGGAAACAGTGAACATAAATAGTAGCCAACAATCCAGAAAGTAGTGAATAAACCTAACAAAAATTCAGAAAGCAAAGAGCACCTACGAGGAGGCTTAATACATATAAAATTAAAAAAAAAAAAAAACAAAAAAAACTATCCAAAGTCAGGAAGGATGTGGTGTTTACAGATATTAGATTTCTGTTTGAACTGGAACCTTAGTTGTGAAAATATATCAATCTGTGTGTCCATTGTGTGTGATGCTTCCTAGGTAGGTAGGTGCTGGTTAAAATTTAGTAAAAAGTTTTTTTTTTTGTTTTTTTTTTTTACTTTTGTATGAGATGTGACAGTATTGAACTCATTACAGTACCCAAAAATTTTCATTGAATACCATATCTAACATTCATGCTTGTACCTATTTTTGTCTTTGAATAATGAAGTTTGATTTCATTAATAAACAAAATTCCAATCCAAGCTGTGGTCCATTATACTCTATGTATTATATAACATAATTGAAGCAGGGCAGCTATTTAATTTCTGATATTTCCATTTTTGGAATAAAAGCCAGAAGGTTCATATTTAAATATTTCTTTATTAGAACCACCCATGGCAAGAAAGCCAACTCAACATGTGTGCCCCAAATTAATCCCGTCGCCAGTTTTTCTGGCACAATCAGAACACAAAACCTTTTTTCATGCAAAATATTGTCTAATTTTTAAATGCTTATGAAATCATGGATATTCATTTTGGAGAATACCATGAATATTTCTCTATTGGAATTTTATGCCAAATTTCTCATAACAGCTACTAAGTCTCTAAAAACATGGAAGAAAAAAATACTAAAGTCTTTGACACTCAGAAGCCATCTAAATATGTCAGCATATGCTCTATTAAAAATGTTTATATTAGGAATCCAAAGTGGCATGCCATTAAACATTTCAATAATCCCTATTTCACTAAATTGTGGATATTTGTGAGGAAACTCTTGCCTTATTATACTAGAAACACTACTAAAGAAAATACTAAGTTGCCTCCATTTACTAATAACTGCACCTTGTTATTTCTAACTTTATAAGTCTAGAAAATATTTTATATCTTTCATAGTACTTGCTTACATACATACGTTCAGTCACATTCTGCTGCCTGTGTCAACACATAACATATAAAAAAAATGTAATCCCTCTCCTTGTCATGTTTCCTTTTTACATGTACATTTGTAACACTGATACAACTTAAATTTTAAAACTCATTAAATTGCTACCACTGTCTTTGTTTTGTGAGTAGAAAGCTAGAGAAAACCTATATCCACCTCAAAATGCACATAAAATTGGCATAATTAAGTAAGGTAACTAAATATACAGCATGGTCTAGTGATCCAGTTTGAAAGACAGCCAACCTCTGAGACTGCACTCATTTTTCTACAGGAGATGTTTAAATCAATTTAGCCAATCATAAGTCTTCAACAGCTAACGCCTTGGTGTGGTAGATCATGTAGGGATATAAAAACAGGATATATCCATCATGAAATAATCCATGTCTACTTATAAAGGCAACTAGGACTACTTATTCTGTTCTGTACAAGCTAGTTTTCTGTCAATCTGACACAAGCCAGAGTCATCAGAGAGAAAGAATTCTCAAATGAGAAAATGTTTCTATTAGGTCAAGATGTATGGTATTTTCTTAATTAGTGATCAATGGGAAAGGACCCAACCCATTGTGGATAGTGCCATTATGGATTGTTCGTCTTGGGTTCTATAAGAAAACAGGCTGAGCAAGTCATGAGAAACATGTCAGTAAGACACATCCCTCCATGACCTCTGTATCAGCATCTGCCTACAGGTTCCTACCCTGCTTGATTTTATGTCCTGACTTCTTTTGCTAATGAACAGAAGTGTAGAAATTTAAGCTGAATAAATTCTTTTCTCCCTAACTTGATTTTGTCATGCTTTCAGGGAACAAATGCCACTATGGAAAAGCCACAAGCCACCACCATCCTTTGTGTCCCCAAAAGAACAAAAGCACAAAGCTGCTAGAAGCAGGGCAAC
Organism: Mus minutoides; assembly: GCA_902729485.2. Classification (NCBI taxonomy): domain Eukaryota; kingdom Metazoa; phylum Chordata; class Mammalia; order Rodentia; family Muridae; genus Mus; species Mus minutoides. The sequence goes on from LR750007.1 coordinate 1,093,541, forward strand.
AAACATGGAAAAAAATCTCATTTTATCTAAATGAAGACAAGATAAAAGATTATATATTTCATAAAAAGGACAGGAAAACACAATCTCTAAGTGAAGATCCTAGAAGTTCCCCTTTGTATGAGACACATTTGGGCAGTATCCATCCTTTTAACCAGAGTCAAACAACCTCTGTAAGTCCTGGGTTGAACCAGAATATTGGAGCCGACTACCAGCCTAGGAAAGTCCAGGGAAGAATGAAGACACAGAAGACCTTCTCTAAAGGACAGGAGTAATAAAAAGTTTCAGCTTTCTGATGTTGCAACAGGACACTGTTATCATTAAAGTTCCCTCTCACGAAGTGTGCAATAAATTATAAAATCAATCATATCTCAGTGTTTAAATAACTCTGAGATTTTGTGAAGTTGTAGTCCCAGCTCCCATCAGCAACATGTGACTGGCACACTGAGTTTGGATAAGGCCTAAAATCTAAAAGTGAGAAAAATACCCTTTTATAAGTAAGTACATACCATGCATATCCTTTTGGGTTCAGGTTACCTCACGCAGGATAATATTTTCTTGTTTCATCCATTTGCCTGCAAAATTCATGATGTCATTTTCTAATAGCTGAATAGTATTCCATTGTGTAAATGAACCACACATTTCATTTCTGAATCTATTAAGAAAATTCTACTTATAATTAAATGTTCTGAAAAGAAATGACAATTTCATGTCCAGGCATTTTTTTTTTCTGTATAGCCCTGGATGTCCTGGAACTCATTTTGTAGACCAGAATGGCCTTGAACTCAAAAACCCACCTGCTTCTGTCTCCCAAGTGCTGGAATTAAAGGTGTGTGCCATCATGCCAGGCTGTCCAGGCATCTTTATAAGGTAAACTCTATGGAAGATTTTATGACAAAAACTATATATTTTATACAAGTTATTCTAAAATTTAAAGAAATGAAACTTCTCAATTTATTTCATGGGTCCAACTACATATGCTCAGGAACAATAATGACATTGGAAGAATATCCTAATGAAAATAGGCTAAAAAGGAATAAAAAGCTCATCTCTATCTTGATTGTGGGGAATAGGGGAACTCAACAAAATGCTAACAAACTGAATGCAACAGAAACCAAATTATGGAAACATCATGACTATAAATGCTAAATACACAAAAGGTATAATTCACTACATTAATAAAGAAGATAAAAATAATATAAATCATTGTAATATGTTCAACCGAATGAGATCACTTGACACTAAATAGATTCATCACAAATTTTGAGTAAATGGGAAAGGCATATAAGACAATGAAGGTGGTCCAAGAAGAGCACCTTAATTGTGCTAAGAGATAACTAAGACCAGAAACACAAGTTATGCTGATTATAAAACACTGTAGACTTATTCATTGTCACAGAGACTGTATTGCATATAAGTTGGAAAGGATATAGTTTATGCAAACATTTCCAAAGAACCTATAAAAACTATGCAAACAAAAGTGTAGTACACTCAGTGGTGAGTTTAGTGAAGTTTCAGCAAAGGACAATGTACAAAGCCACATTTGGTCTAAAAAGAAAAATCAATCATGCCATTTACAATGACCATTAAATATATAATTTAGTTCTTCTATATCTATCACATAGTGATACTCACTATATACTATTCATTTGTCAAAATTTGTCAGGCTAATCTGAAAAAAGCTATAAAATACTAAATAAAGCCCAAAGATAAAAATACTGTGGTTTTATTTTGTTCATGATTGCATGCCTCGGTATCTGTGAGATGTTGATTCTAAAACTTTTTTTTTTTCGAGACAGGGTTTCTCTGTATAGCCCTGGATGTCCTGGAACTCACTTTGTAGACCAGGCTGGCCTCGAACTCAGAAATCCACCTGCCTCTGCCTCCCAAGTGCTGGTATTAAAGGCGTGCGCCACAACGCCCGGCCCGATTCTAAAACTTTTATAAAGATTTGACATAATGTCAATTTGACTTTGAACAGGGCCATGTGGAGTGTGTGTGTGTGTGTGTGTGTGTGTGTGTGTGTGTGTGTGTGCGCGCGCGCGCGCGCGCCCTTGCATCCTAAATAATTACATTTATAATACTAACCATAAGAGTCAGAAAACGTTCCAGTGATTCTCTAGATTGAGAGTGAAAGTGGAAGACAAGCTATGGAGTTACCTAGGGAGTTTTGGCTTGGTAGTAATGCTCCATTATTCCTATTAGTGGCCAGACAATCATGGTTCTTTGCCAAAACTGAAATAATTGTATGTTAAAGACTATTTTACTGTGTGCAATTTATATTTTAACTTTTGAAAAAATGGGGAATAAGGCTTTTTGCTCATCAGGCATCTCCTTACATACCCCCTTTAATTTAGTCTTTTTCAAAATTAGCTTACTTTAATTAAGTTTAACAATCAGGAGGTATTAAATCAAATTTAAAATATTCTTTATTCATATGCTAAGAGTTAAGCAATTAAATTCTAAGTAAAAAGCTTGTTTTTTTCCAATAAAATATGTTAGATGAAGTCAGAATGCATAAAAATAAGGCAATGCTTATTGCAGAATAGCAATTTCAAGAATATATCATGTAGCTGAAGTATCTCACATTTCCAAACTTGCTTCCTTACCTCAGATTTGCATTCGTGTAGCTGTTTACCAGGAGCAACAGTAAAGCCATTATTCTTAACTCACTAAATATAGCTTCCTATTCAGTGACAGGGTGACAAGTAAAAAATGCATTAAAATCCCAAGACTGCAACCTTCTGAAGCATTGCAATAAGCACACTGAAATTCTGCAGAGATATGTGCATTTATCTGACTGCAATTAGGGTCACATGTACCATTCTAGATGATAAACATTAGGCTCGAAAGAATCTAGTGGTTTCACTCTTAGGCTAACTACCATAAATAGGCACTATGTTTAATTACAGAAAGTTTCATGAATGATGACCATAGCTACTAAACCCTTAAGGTTGGTATGTAACAATAAGATACATCGGAAAAAAAAAAATTTAAACACCTCAAAGAGAAAGAGAAAAGGTAGAAACCTTTAAATATAAGCTTTCATTATTACAAACCTCTGGGAACTGTAGCAAGGGGGCACACACATCTTCTTTAAGAGTCCTTTGGGAGCCAACATGCATACGTTAACATTACATGCATCTGCTTTTTGGTTCCTTTGCCTGATTCATCAGTCCACAGCCTGTTCTACTCAAGTTAGCTCTTTCCAGCAGCTATTCAAAACACTTTGGCTGCCACAAATCCAACAGATAATTGGTCTTTTGGCCTTAATTGATTTGAAATACACATCATTTAAAAATTAAAGGACAATGGCCTTAATTTTGTAAGGAGAAGAAAGTAGGGGTTTTAAAGGTTGAGTTGATGGGATTTAGAGTAGACAAATGAGCTATTAGCATCCTTTATGCCATCCATTAGTTGCTAATGGTTTTAGGGACATCTGTTGATGATGCTGAACTTCATCAATTTTGGGTGCAACTTCCTGTGGGGAAATCCAACCACCCCGTCATTCAGAAATGTAAATGAGAATGATGCGTGCATATCAGCCACCACATAAGGCTCCTTGTTAGCTTGTCAGCCTCTCACCCAGAATAACAAAGTGGTTATACAATGAGGGTGTTGTGTTGGCTTACAGAAAAAAAATCTGAATATTTGAAATTTTAACCAAATATGAAATAATTTTGTAATATGTTTCTGTAAAAGAAGAATTCACAGACACATCTTGACAGTGTAGTTAGTAAAAGGGAAAATAAAAAAGTTCATTTTCCTGAACTTAGACACATAGTTTAAAAATAGGGCATCTCATTTTTTGTTTAAATAATACTCATTTTATCTCTGAACTTCTGCTCCATGATGCTAGAGAATATATCTCATGACTTTTAGACATCCATACTTGGATCTCACCCATGTATTTGGGTGAGATCCAAGGCCAATATATCGAAGAATGTATAGATTTCATATTGTCTGAACCTTGTGGATATTATTATCCCAGTGAATGCATGCTTGCAGTCTAGTACCCCACTGAGTCACACAATGCTTTTGAGACATTTCTGAAGCCTATTAGCTTATTGTCAAGGATGTAATTCTATAGTCAGCCAGACCTGGTTTTGACCTTTCTTTTTTCCTGCCTTATAGTGATGAGATTTGATTAATCTGAGATTCATTGTTTTCAGATGTACATTGAAAGTTAAAATAATTACCAACGTGAGTTGTTTGGGCACAGAATAAAATAAAATCTGGAAATTCAGAGCCCAGTTTTGTGCATTAGGGCCAGAAGGTGAAGGTGTGTTTATATTAGTTAAAAGTCTTTCTTCAGCTTAACTTTAGTCATTCTCCTCCAGGCCCTCCCTCCAGAACCTTCTGAACTTAGGCTCCTGTGTCAACATTTGTGTGGCCTGGATGGCTCAGCATTGCACGAGTTCTTCTCAGTCATTTTAGAGAGAATCTCCACTCTTCATATAAAATCCATTGGTCATCCCTCGAGTCCAGGATCTGTCCACCCTGACAGGTCTTCAGCAAGCACTCTCCTTTACACGCTGGAGTTCTCTGCCCTCTACCACCACTGCCCTCAAACAGCATCTGAGGAACAGAGCCTAGTTCTATACTGAGATATGCTTTTCTCTACTTGAATAATTCCTGAAGAAAATATAGTTATTATTTTTACCTTTTACCTACAATCTATTTTATTCTCTTTAAGATTATCATGTTAATTTTTTCCTGCAAGATATCAACATAGATGGCTGAAATCAAAATTAGCTTAAAATCACAAACACCTTGTGACTTTAAAAATTGAGTAACACAACTCATCGCAAGGTTTGAAAAGGCACATATATTATTTATATGTACATTACACTGTACCCTGTCCAATCATATATATATATACTGTCCAATTACATATGTAAGTCTTAAATAGTCAGGGCTTATTATACAATGAAACAACTGTTCATCTCTACTTGTGAAGATTTACAAAATGATTAAGGCATATATTAACAGAGAAAAAGAGAGAGGGAGAGAGGTATATGATGTTCTATGTGAGAACTAACAAGATTTCACATCATTCCAAATAGTATCAGGGATGCAGATGAGAGGCCAGACAGAGAAGTAGTAACAGAGGTGAGTTGAAGTATATTGATAAGCAGATTTTCTTCACTCACTTTGGAGCTCGGAGTTGCAAAATTCAAGCAAAGTAAGCATCATAAAATGATCAGCAAACCTGCTAAAAATCATCAGAGGTGTAGAGAGCCTAACAAATAAAAGAATAACACATACAGCATAATCAGTGGCTAAATATACACTACAGTCATATGTAATAATCTAAGACAAACTTGTGGATTTCAGGGTACCATAGAAATGATCTTTCAGGTTCAGTATCATCAACTTTACAGTGAGAAAGAAATGGGATGCTTCCCAGCAGAACTGACTGCGTCTGTACTTACATCAGGCTAAAACAACACAGCAATAGGAATAGTAAGAGCTCATCTGCCCTTGAGGCTCTCAGCAACAATGCCCTCTGGGATGGGTGGGATGGAAATAGACATTTAGAGGTATACTCACTTTCAGAAGTTCAAATCCCTTCACTTAGACTCAGGGAGCGTGCAGCTACAGAGTGATCCCATTAGAAAGAGCAGTATCAGAGGCAGGCACATAGGGGAGGCTTTAGATGGGGTAGCGCTTTCTATGAATCAATACTATCATAAAACAAGCTTCTTCCACAAGTACATAATTCAGTCTTGCTTGAGGTCATGTCAAGACACCTGCTCATTTCCTGAAAGGGGTCCTCAATACAGAGAGCAACACAGTGCTTTTAAGATTTTTTTTCCCAACTTGGTAGATTAAAGGACCATTCAGCAGGCTCCTTGGAGAAGCTATTATGGAAATTAAAATGCCCTTTTAAAAGTCTGGTAAGTCCCTCCTGGAACCATGTTCCACCCGCTATGCCATCCTGCTCTAGGTGAAAAGGAACGTACTTGTGGATAATGGTCATTGCATGGGGAATATCCAAAGCAATGAATTGCTTTTAGAGTTGATTAAATGCTAAAATGAACCTTTTTGATAACCATGAGAGCTGACTATTATAAGTGTACTCCTGTGTCATGAATATTACTGCTAATACATGATAAGATTTTTAAGAGGACATAATAAAGTGTAATAAAGAATAGCTCACTTCCTTCCCTTTTGAGGTTTAGAAAGAGCTATTTGGTCTTTACATGATGGCAAAAGGGAAGTCTTTTAAACTGAATGACTTGGCCAGGGAGGCTGTAAAGTGAGATTAATAGCTGAAGGGAGTGGACTGATCAACGAGCTATGATGAAGTTAAAGATATTTTAATATCAAAAACAGGGATTTAAGGAGAGCACAATTTAATATTTGTGGTCTGACGGTGACAGAAACTGTTGATGATTAATAAAAATGGCAATTACTTCTCTGTGCACATTTCTTAGCTGGAAAGACTGCAACACAAGTGCCTTAGAGTGCGGACGACATCAAATGCATACGCCAGCTAGAAGCATTAGCAGTCAAGGGAACTACTGTGTCCTGCGTTGACTTTTCAGGTGGTATTATAAATAGGCTGTTCTGTAGAACATTAACTAAATGTATCAATTAATATTAAATGTCTATGTCCACTTAGTAAATGATTATATAAGTCAAACTATCATTGAAATTTATATGTATAGCTAATTTTTCACATGTGTATATATATATATATATGTATATATATACACATATACATACACACATATATGTGTATGTATATATATATATATATATATATATATATATATATATATATATACACAAAATATATATATATATATATATATATATATATATATATATATATATATATGGGGGGGAGTGTGCCTGTGTGTGTCTATGTGTGTCTGTATGTGTGTGTGTGTGTGTGTGTGTGTGTGTGTGAATTATTGTAAATAAAGATGGAGATATGACTCAATGGTTAAGAAATTTTACTATACTTTTCTCCCAGGGTATCCTAATTCAGTTCTCAGTGCACACATTGGGCAACTCACAATTGCCTGTAACTTCAGCTCCAGATGAGCAGATACCATATTCTGGCCTCAGAGAGCACTATACTCACATGAGGAAAGTCCACATATAGACATACTCATATAGTCATAATTAAAATAATAATTATTATCTAAATAGGTTATTATGCTATCCATAATAAACTGTATACACTTATCTTTGTTTAGATTATGTAAATATTTGATGCAATGTTTGAGAAACTAATACTGATGACTATTGTCTAAGTTTCATTAACAGCCCAAGCATTATGTGAACATTACAATGGCATTAATACTTCATTGAATCATTGACAAAATGCACAATGCTTAGTGCACATGTAAGAACTAATCCACAGGCTCTTCACTCTCTGACTTAAAAGTCCAAGAAATCTGTGTCTATGTGTGTGATATAATATGGTTAAGCCACTTGATTTAATGTTAATAAGACACTTTTCCAAAAGACTATAATATTTATGAGTTTTATAAATCAACATCTATTTGCCTTCTTTATTGTGACCTTCATGGTGCCAACAACTTTTTTCTTTGCTCTTTGCTCTTTGCTTATATTGCTGAAAGTGACCAGAAAAAAGTCCAAACATTCTAGCCTATTTCCCAGTAACTCAGCTCTTAAGATACCCCTTTCAGAATTTTGAAGTTCTCCTACATATAAAGAGGACAGGAATGTGTCCCTTCAGGTAGTCACAGAACTCCATAGCAGCAACAAGAGTTGGCATCTATAGGGGCATAATCAAGCTAAAGCCTGATTCTCCTGGTGACTAGAAGACTAGTTGTAATTGCCCATAGCTGGTTTATGCCATAGTATTCAAGGTCATTCTTACCTGGTGTCATGTTGGTGGCATCATGATCTGATAGCCACTGAAGGAACTTGGGGACAATACTAACATGGCTTCCTTTAGCTTGCATCTGTTCTTGTAGTCGTTCAGGTGTTCCCTGTATATGTAGACAGGTGGATTTCTCCAGGCATATTATTATGTCTTTGTTCTTCGTGTTTGGTTCTGGAGAATCACACTTAACATCGAGTAAATGTTCAATGTAAAATCTTATATAATTAATAAATCTTTTTACTAGAAAAGAATTGTTTGTCCTTATACCTTGTCATGAATTCTAATATGATGGAGAGAGTATATATAAGTTTTACCTCTTTTTGGAATATAATTTTTTTAATATGTACCTTCAAATTGATAAGCCTGTGGTTTTATACAATGCACAAGCAGCTGGAATAATTAGTTCTGCTGAAATCACAATGAAGTTTTAAATAGCAGTGTGGAAACTAAAGGTCACCTGCCTGTAAATCTCATAGTGGACATTGCCTATAGTAATTCATGTAACACAGCATCTATGGATACTCATTTATGGCCGGAACATGTATTTCCTTCTCATGCTGCTGAGCTAAGTAGCTAAGTACAAGTCTTAGATGCAGGTACCAGGTTGCCTCTCTTTACGTTCCAGTATGTAAGGCTAGAAAATATTCCAGAGGTAAATATGAAACCTTTATCCAGATATTAAGCAAATAGTGGAGAGACCTAATTGAACCACATCTTCTATCTAAGGGTTGGGATAAGCCTCATTTATCTCAGCCCAACCACTGTCATAGCTTAGATTTGTGCCTATATGGCACTTCCATATCAGAAAGTTGGGTTTCATGGTGACTTTCCATGATGCATGTTATGACAGTAGGCATTTGATATAGGTTTGTAAGATTAAGGAAAGCAAGATGTAGTGCTTCAGGTTTATACTGCCAGCACTAGCAAGCTGAAACAGTAGAATTGCCATGAGTTCAAGGCCACTCTGAACTACAAAGTGAGCTTGTGGCCAGGGTAGGATGATATAGGAGAATTTAGAGTTATAATATCCCGTGGAAAACTTTTATAATTTATGCCCGTGTTTCCAACAAGAGAAAATAATCGAGGCTTCTTCTGTGCTTTGCTAGCCTACACATGTGCCTTTTACTCTTTTGTGATTTAACGGAGTTATTAATCACACACTTGGATTGGAAATGAGATGTAGGGAAGCCAAGTACACAGAGAACAGCCTTTCCTTCTTTATCCATATTCTAATCTGTGGTGAATTTCTTTGTTTGACTTTATTTTTTTTTCCTTTACAAAGCCTTTCCAGACATATTCTTTCTTTAAAAATCACTCTGAAAAGTAAGCAGTATCCTGGGTTTGGTCTTTCTTTAATCTCAGCTGTTTTGTCTATGTGTCCTATGAGTAAATTGTACCTCTCAAACAATAGCATCAAGTTTTATAATCCTATGTAATTCATTCGACTCCTTCCACTGCACTAACACAGTTCTAAACATAAGACAGGCATTTCATAGACACGGTGAACATCCCATAATTTGCCTACAAATTCTCTTGTATGACTCTTGCTTTGTAGCAGTACTTAAAGCCTTCACTAATTTGCTGCGTACCAAGGCTTAGGCAGCATAATTTTCCTTCAGCTTCTCAATAAATGTCTATGAGTGACAAATTTTCTCCTTAGATAGAATTTATGTGAACTGCCTACAGCTACAGTGAAAGTCTGTTGACAGAAGTCAAGGAGCACCATAGAAAACGTATCTCACATGTCCTTGCATTTGGCCCTAAAATCTGAAGATTGGTGGCCTCTGAACCTGCACTGAGTTTTTAAAAGACTGTCTGGTCTGATATCCGTGCCTGCTCTTTCTTGTTATGTGTTCTGCTGGTGTTCTAAATCTTTGTTTGTATTTCAGAAATTCATGGCATTTTTCAATTCTACTTAGAGTTATTTATATTTCAACATATCAGCCTAAAGTAAAGAGAATTCACCACGGTCTACAAAATAAAATGGTGTACTTGGGCATTTGTCAATGTCTTCGTAGTCAGACAAGTCAGTGAAAAGTGCTGGAAGCAAGGATGTATTAAAGCGAGAGGGAACCAAAATAGGAAAGCCCAAACTTCCGACTTTCTGTCCCGGCAACTGTCCTACCTATGATGTGCTTCATATTTAATACAGGAAGATGCAGCTTTAGAGGCATGAACACCAGAGTTTATAAAAACCACTTTAACTGTGGACTACCTACATAGATTAACTTGAAAGTCTCTTGAGACATCAGATTTTTTTCCTTTAAATGAAACATGTTCAGACTACTATGTGGAGCCAAGAAATTCAAAATTTTACCTACAACACAGTCTTTGGCCATTACTTGCCTACTGATGTGAAGACCTTTGTCTGTAACTTGCCTTTTTCCTTATTTCTAGTATTTTTCTTTTCATATTTAAGTTTATTTTAGGAGAATTTAGCACTTGTTTGTTTTGATTTGTCTTACTTCATTCAGAGTTTCTCAGACCTTATTTATGAGTATATAATTCTGGTTTTATAATTATCCTTTTACTTGTTACTTTATGAGAAGAAATTCATTATCCTGATCTATTTGGAGCTGCTGATTCCTGGATGAATCAATGGGAAATGAGGTGGAAGAAGGTCTCAGCTCCAGGTGAGCTTTTGAGCAAGATGCATATAATGCTGTTTACCAGGCAGCCCCCTAAGATCCATCTGATCTATAGCTGATTGTGAGAAGTGAGAGGAGTGTGCCTGTAGCCACATAGCCTACTGCACTTATGGAAACCTAGAAACAAACATCACAGATGGACTAAAACATGCAGAAGAAGAGGAAACAGATATAGAATAATGTACCAGAGGTTGTTTTAAGATATCAAATCAAAACCCCTTATGTAGGAGTTCTCCCAGTTCAAAGTGAATTGAACAGAGCAAATGAACAGGATCTTTAAGATCTTGGAGGAAGACAGATGTATCTTTCTTTCTTTCTCCTGGGTCCATCAGGAAATGAGATATAAACCAACTTGCTTTTACAGTGTTCAAACAGCTGCCCCTTCTTTCTGTGACATTTAAAACCCTTTTATTTAAAACCAGAGAGGGAGATTTCTACCCAGAAGGAAGAAGCAAGAAGAAACCTATGAATCGTAGCAGTCTACAGAAAAATTTTTGTCATTGTAAAAATTCGATAGAGTTTAAATCATTGTGATCTAAATATGTCTAGCCTGGGTTGACAAAAATATCCAGCTAATTTAATACGTGACTTAATCTTTCTCTGCCTTTGGGCTGCTCATGCTGGAGTCATAGCAAGAGTGAGACTTAATGGAAATCCACCATTAATTGAACTGAGCTGAAAAAAAGTGTGATTTGGAAATTATTTTTATTAAAACCACCACATGCCGGAAGTAGAAAATAGAAGCCTAATGTTGTCTATTTTTATTTTTAATAGATATGGAGGTCGTATTTCATCACAAAAATATCTAAAGGAAAATGAACAAGTCAGTTTTCAAATTCCAAGTCCAGTGTTCTCTCAGGTCAAATGAAACCTATGTAGGTGATCTTTAGTCTGAGACAAAGCAAAGACTCGTAAGCAGATCTAAGACGCCAGAGCGGCATTGCTTAGCCTGATACAGTCATTAAATACTTGCATTTCTTCATAAATCTTAAGGACATCAACTGTCAACCTGTCTGGGCTCGGCAGAGGGTGTTCAGTTTCTGGTCTCTGCACTAGCACAGAAGGGAAGATATGAACTATAAGAGTTGTAAAAGCAACAAAAACGCCTCTGTGTGTTTTCTTCTGAGAGGAAGGTAATTTGTTAAGAAACCTCCTTGACAGGATGATGGAGCAGACTTCTTCTCTTTTTTTTCCCACCACGAAGAGCCCTGAGAATCAAAGGCAGCTAGGCTTGCCGTAGTGCATTGACTGACAATTAGATTTTAAAACCCCAGGAAATAGGATCTCATAATGCTACCTAATGGGATTCTGAAATAAAGTCGACTGCTCTCAGGTAGCATCAGGTAGCAAAATTAAAAGAAAAGCACAGAAACTCAATTATTACTGGAACTGGCTCGTTAAGTCAGCTGCTGTCACAACTAGAAGCCGCTTTAACTCTGTAGCAATATTGCATATTTTCAATGTCTTCTACCATTAGAGATTATTATGCCTCATAAAGTTAATAAATGTAAATCAAATGTTGGCATTCTTTACACATGAAAATCTTTGGAGGCTTATTTTCTATAGACCCTTCTCCAAAAGCAGCATAATTTCATTAAGATGTCATGACAACAGGATTTGAATGTGATGACTTAATAATTATCTGCTATTATTAGAACCTCATATTTTTAAGCATTCCACGGTGCTCCACAGTATTCAGGTATTGATGAAGCAGTTCACAAAGTAATCATTCTAAGAGGAGCTTAGACATTCAATAGCAATAATGGAAATGCAATAATGAAAACCGTGGCTTATTTTACCATGAAATCTAATGCCCTGACAACAAAGGATATTAATGTTTAACATTTGTTATTTGACTAAAAAGTTTTCCATAGCATTGCATTTCTTTCCACATTTTCCCTGTACTTCATTATTAACAATGATCTGAAATTAATGGAAGGAATCCAAATGTGTCATTTGTAATATTCATCAGAAACTACAAATAGACTAAACATATTTAGAGCTCTCCATATTCATAAACAGTTTCAAAGGGCCTATAAGTTCGTGATTTTATACATTACAATATCTGAAGTATTTGTAGATGTCAGCTTTCTTTTGGAATTGACAATATAACATGCCAAAAAAAAGCTACTTTCTTTTACAAGGAAGCAGGCAAGTCTGACAATGCAGGAACCTGATCACTGTGGAAGCCTCCTCTCAAGGTAGAGGTACTAGCCCCCTATCTTTTCACCTCTGTTTGTTTCTCGTTGAAGCTAGATTTTTTTTTCCTAGTTTCAGGAAAATCTATTTTTGAGCAAATTCTGGTGACAGGTATGCCCTGTTCTTTTCCACAGAAGCAGAAGATGTAAATAGATAAGATAAGGGACCCTGTGGATTTAGTAGAGTCTAGTTGCACCCCTGACACATGCCCTAACTTTAAAATATAGATCATTGGAGCCTATCTAATTTCAACTTGTTATTAATTCTTTATTCAAGAGACCAAAATCTTAATGAGCTTTTGCTGAATTCTGGGAAGCAGAGAGTTCAAAAAATTGTTTTTCCAGACATGAGAATAAAAAAATTAAATGAATTGAGAACATTTGTTCTTACTCTAGAAAGTCAGGGATGCTAAGCAAAGAAAAGTATACCATAAAATTTAGAATACTGGAATGAACAAAAAGAAAATTTTTGTCATTTTCAAAATATTAAGTAGTTTTAACACAAAAATTTATGAAAACTATTAAGCATTCTCTTTTGGGAAGAATAACACATAACAATGCAGAACAAAACAATAGGATTAATTTTAAAACCACTCTGATGCTTTGGGTTTAATCATTTTGATACAAGAAGCAGGACTACTTTATGAGTGTTATTTGAAGGGACACTTGAAGTCAAGATAAATGAAGATCTTGGAAAAGCTGAATTCTGGGTAATCATAGGCCTTCAGTTCAGGATGGAATAAGACAACAGAGAAACCAATAGCAGTTGACAGTTATGTGTAAGGTCTTTGGGACCAGTAGACTTGTGTATGGAGCTTCTTTGTTTCTTAGAATTGAATTGGTCTTTCTGAATCTCATTATCTACAGCCATTCAGGGAAGTTAGTAACAGCCATTGCCTTGTACAGTGGCTCTCAGGTTAAGCAATGTATTTAAAGTATGTACCGTAGTGTCAAACACAATGTATGTGAGAAGACAAATCACAGGTATCCTAATTAGATCACAAATATACAACAACTAAAGAATAAATGGCTGCATCCTGCTATTGTGAGAATTTTGTGAACTTTGAAGATATTTTACTGAGAAATTGGGCAAAAGCTTAGTTCATTAAGATATATTCACAAACCCCTCATATCCTGGGTTCTTGATACTGATGGTATCACCATACTTTGCCATCTTCTGCTGCTAACAGGGCACATGCCCAGCCAGGCATCTCTGTTCTCATTTTTATAAAAGATTCCTATTGTCTCAACCCTGAACAACAGCTATTTTTGACAACTGTATTGTAAACTATCAGTCCTTATGCCTCTTAAGCTGTAACATTTTATGTTTCAAAGGTCAAAAACAACTGGCCCAAGCAAAGTTTATTTTCCTGGGGATTTGAGGAGATACAATGTAATGTGGCACAGAGTGTACATGAAATGGTTGGTTGCATCAAGTCAACAGTTGGGAAGCAGAACAAAATGAGTACTGTGACTATAACTCACATTCTCACTCTTCATTCTGTTCAGAAAGAGAGTTCTGTTACTATCACCCATATCAAAGCTGGGTTTTTCCTCATAGACAAATTCAAGAGGATGCCACCTAGGTGATTGAAAGCCCAATCAGGTTGGGTATAAATTTGATCAAACACATTCTTGTTGATGAGTAGAATGGTGTGAGTTATTGTGTCCCTCTTGCATTCTATAGTATCTTCCAGTTGAGATTTGAGTTCATCTTACATAGTTGACTTTTGTAGATCTCAGCTGAATTTGCTCTCTATAACGACTGACTAGAAGTGCTTTGCTCTATCTACTCCTTTCACCCTGCTCTATACAGCTAAAAAATCAAAGTTGTGCCATTCATGCATAGAAACAAGGAAATTGGGATGCAATCACAGGCGACACAGTTTGGAACTCTTCAAATATCAAAAAAACAGTTGATCTCAAATCAAGCATGACCTGTCAAGGAAGTCAAAATGTCTGGTGTTTCATTCTTCCTACAAATGACTAGGTCATAGTGACAAAGTTACAAAGGTGTTGGTCTTAGACCCATGTTGTTGGGTCTGAGATAATAGACCTTCTATTGCTCACAACTCTGGTAATGATGATTTTGTTGTTGGTAATCGTTGTTATAGTTGTTGTGGTTCTCTGAGCTCCATATGAGGTATTGGAAAAGGTGGGAACTGTCACAATCACAGTACAGTAGATGTCATTTTGGAGAAAGCCAATACTGGCCAGTATTAACACTAAGTAGACAGTAGTAACACTAATGTACTTTTCACACTATCCAAAGAAACTATATCTACTGTGCATGCTCATTCCGTCCAAATCCTCGGGAAAAGATTATCTACAGTAGGGAGGTGGTGCCTGCAGTTGAAAACAAATGAAATGGAGAATTGTCTTGGGCCAGTGAAATGACCCAGTGAGTAAATGCTTGCCTGGAAGTGAAGTAAAGGCCAGTAAGTGCTTTTAATCCCAGAACTGCAGAGGAGGAGACAGAAGGATTCTGGGACTTTACTGGATGGCAAGTATCACCAAACCACGGAGCCCTAGATCCAGAGAAAGACTCTTTTTCATATAATAATGTTTGTGTTTAAAGTGGTAGACGCATATATTTAATATTAATTTCTGGCCATCCAGAAACACATACCTAAAGAAACCCCAACCATATAATCATAGACATACACACAATCACACACACACACACGTATTCACACACACACACACACACACACACACACAAATAAATATTTACCTCTTAGAGTATCATACGTTCCAAGGGGTAATGTAATGCTCTTCATGGGGTGAAGAACTGACTTGTATAACCCCCACCCTCGCTGGTCAAACTTTGATTTCATTAAGGGAAGAATAATACTCTTGTCAAACTAAAGTTAATGTTCATATATCCTTACAGGGAAGAGAAAAAAGAGAGTTAGTTCTATAAAGAGAGAGAGAGAGAGAGAGAGACGAGAGACTGAATAAACACCAGCCATAAGGGAGCTTTACCTTGTCTTCTCAAATCCTTCATTTGACCTATCCTTCCTTCCACATAGACACAAAAGGCATTACATAAAATTCTTGGCACTGATACCATGTATTGATTTGCCATTGTTTATTGTACTTTAAAGAACTGCAACACATTAGCACAGCTGGAGGAGCTGCTTTTAAAAACTAATAGCAAGAATGTGTTTGTCAAATGAAGAGCAGAACGAAACAATTTCTCAGTTAATCGTCACTGTGAAAATATAACCAAAACAAATAAGATAAATGAGATAGTCAAAGCCTTAGGATTTAATTAAAATTAAATGACTTTTACATCTATAGAAAATGAAAGGCAAATAGTGAAGAAAAGAACAGATTATGTAATGCCTCAAAGAAGAAAATGATGATGCTATAATCCAACATTTTTTTAAATCAGAAATTAACTAGAAAAGTTGACAACACATGCAAATAATAGAGATGATAAAGACTGGAAGACCAGAAGCATCACTCTCCTTTTACTTATTTAACTGGTACAGGAAAATATCAAAATCATCTACAAATATGTATTTTTCGTTTTAGAATTCCTCAGCACTGAAAATGCTAAACTTAACATGTCTTGAAGTTAATAAGCACCAGTGTTCAGAAGGGATCACAATATGTAATAGAGAGCTTTACAATGGGGTGTGAGTTACTGATATGTGATTGGGAACTTGCCTTTCTAGTACCATTTACGGAAAGGGAAGAACTGCCCATGACAAGGAATTAACCTGGAGGAAGCAGCCTATTTATTTAGGGTTTTAAACAGACAGAATTAAAACCAAATGGCAGTTTTTGTAACTATTACAACTCAAAGCTGAAATGGGTAGAACATATCTTAAAATGCAGTGGGTAACTTGAGATTTAATTTTTTCTGAGAATGCAAACTTTTCCTTTTTCTCCTTTTTTGGGGGAGTAGAGCAGGCACTGGAATACTGAGAGGAGAGCATGGTTAAGGTGAAGAAAGTGAGATTCTTAATAATGAAGAGATGTGTTGGTGTGAAGGGAAGTAAGGATTGTTATTGTGGGCATACGAAGACATATATAATACTGTGATATTCATTTTAATTAATCAGACGAACCCACATGTTTTTTTTTAAAAAAGAATATAATTTATGAAACCAACATTTATTCATAGTCAATAAATCCCTTTACCACAACAATATGACTGTAGGTTAAAACAAAGAGAAATTTTATAATTTTTTTCAGTCACATAAAAGCCAGCATGGTACACAGTTTATGTTTGTTTAATAGAATTCCAATCATGGGTATTACTCTTTACAGCCTAATGTGATTAAGGTTTGGATCTGGAATGAGAAGTCCCTCCTTTTTTTCCTGTGTTGCCAACATGATGCACACAGTCTGAACACAACACTTTCAATAATGACAAATGCTGACTAAACAAGTCAAATGACACTACAGACATTCCTGGCCACCTTCCTTGTTCATATTAGGTGATCATCACTTAAGGTTATCATTTTAGTCAATGACATACCTAAGCAGATGCCCTGCTTTTATCAAGTTTCCTACCAGTATATCATAATATAAAAAGTTAATTTAGCAGTTAGAGGCTAAACTGAAGTTAGATTTCCAGTATGATAAGCCTCCTAAAATGCCAATACAATATTCACAACCAATGCTCCATATATAATAAACCCTAATAGCACTGAGTTTAATGTGAGATGTTCCCTTTTTCCTTGTAGGAGCCATTCATGAGGGCATTCTCTACCACACAGTATTTATCATCTCTTGTTTCTTTAAATTCCTACTGTATTTGTAACAGATGTGTGATGGATAGTCTTTACTGCAGTATGATTTGATTTATAATTACATGAGAGATAGAAAAAAGTGTGACTGTGGATGTACTTAGAACATTAACCGAAGGATAAAACCCAGCCCTGAATGTGGGTGGAGCCATCCTGTGAGCTGAAGAATTTGAATGGAAAAGAAATTAGTGACCTGAACACCAACATTCATTACTCTGCTTTGTGTGTCCAGGCACCTCCTCTCCTGGCTTCATGCTTTCCCATCATTACTGGGCTACATCCTCTCTAAACATGAAATCCTTTCAGTCATTTTGCCAACAGTAATGAGAAAAGTAATGATATTTGTTTAAGCTCTGCTATAGGCAGCAGCTAATACTTCTCTGGCTCTGTTTTCTCATAGTCATCTAAGTGCAACGATGCCTATGTACTCCCCATAAAGTAAGTATTTCCTCACAAATGAAAAGTTCTTGATTGACAAGCTCACGTTTGTCCAGACACATTTTTCACAACAAAGCATTGACTTTGCGTTCTGACTGTTGGACAGATTGTGGCCATCAGGTACATCTCTGCACTCTGAAGTTACCAGTCTTACTATGTATGTTCTTCATGAACCTAAGAACTGTCTGTCCTTGCAGATACTGTGGCTAGTTTCTCAAAAGGTGGAGAAACATTACTTTTTTTTTTAAACATTCATAGAAAGGAAAACGAGGAAGATAGGCAACCATTCCCTATTGATGTGAGGGGACATGATAAAAAGAAACCTTGGAACCCTCTCCCACCCTCAACTGACATCCCCATTCAGTAGTCCATGACAAGGAATAGAAAGTTGACAGGATTTTATTTTATGAAATCATTAAGGGTTAAACATGCATAGTTTCTAAACAGCAGATGTTTTATTTTATATCTTAGTATCCCACTTTAAATCAATTATAGAATTTTCAAGACGCCAGTAATTTAGCACCAATATTAGGAAGATTGAAAAGTTGATATTCATTAAACAAACTGCACATTCCATCTTCAGGTTCAAGTAACATCAAATGCCTGCAGCTGGCACTTAGGATGAAACAGACAGCTTCACTCTCATAAGAAAAGTTCCTGAAACACATGTTGTAGAGTTGTAATATAACATATTAATTATGAGGGCTTATGTTTGACAAAAATTTTCAAATGCTTATGCTGCTTTATTACCTGAAAATACTATATTTGTCAAAAAATGAACCTAGGTAATCTATTAAACTAAGAAACTGCTTAGCCCTGGGCTTGCTATAATATTAATAAGATCTAGAATTATTACTCCAAGACACAAGAAAAATTACTTTAATTTCTGAGGGTAAATTAAATGCTGCAATGTTCCGAGTACATTCAGGTGTGGTAGTGGTAAAGTGTCATATGAGGCAAGAATAGTCTGTGTCCACAGGAAGCTGTCTGATTCCTCTTTCATTTAACTGTAGGTATATGTGTCTGTGTATGCATGTATGTGTGCTAGTATGAGCTTGCAAGAGGTCAGAGATAAACTCTTGCATATTGCTCAACCCAAACTTTATTTGTGCATGAGAAAATTTCTTATTCAATGTTTTGTCTAAGCTGGCCTGTTAGCCTGCTCCTGTCCCCCTTATCTGGGTGACAGGTGAGAGTCACCATGCCTGACTTTTGTGTGAACAATTATAATCCAAACCCAGGTCTTCATGTTTATATAGCAAGCAATTTTACGTGCCGAGCCATTTTCTCTGCCACAGTTGCTTGCTTGCTTCGAATAAGAATGAGAGCAATGAAAATAAGGTCTATCTATAGGAACTACATATTAATCCATGATTGCTGGGATAGGATGACTGGCACCTTCTTATGGCATGCTTTGTGTAATACTTGTAGTCTACCCACATTTCTTCCATTGCTTGCCCAGGCCATATTGACTGGTAGCTACCATCATCAGGACCCCTTCCCATCTCATCCTATTTATGTTTGCTTCATTAAAGCAGGAGCAGCCAGCCTCTCTAAACTCTAATCTTTTCCCAAAAACTTCCCACAGCCTGCTCCCACCTACCACCACCAGATATAGTATCTTAGTATTCACAGGTCTTACAGGCTGCCTCTATTTCTATTATGCACTAGAACAACCTCTAACTCAAACATCCCATTAACTGGACACAAAAAACATTTATGTGGAGCTATTTAGTGTGTGGAAACATCTATGTTCATGTGCTTTTGTGAAAGCTGTTATCTCCACCCAAACGCCTTACCTGCCAGGATTATTTCTTTTTATCAGTGTGAGCAGGGACCTGAGGAAAAGTGACTTAGGAGAGGCAATATTTATTTTGTCTCACAGTCTGAAGATAGGCATGGTAATATCAGTACAAGGGTGGTTGTCAGACTGCATCTACATCAAGAATCATAGTGACGAATGTCAGCGTTCTGCTCACATCCTTCTCTTTCTTTTTACATTCAATCTGGACAAGAGCTAATGGGATATTGCTACCTACATTCAGAGTGAGTCTTCTATCTTCAGCCAAGCCTCTCTGGAATTAGCATCATACCTGCCCAAGAGTGTGTCTTCTAAACAAGTAAACTCAGCCAGGGTAACACTGGAGAATAACCAGTCACTCCATCCAGCGATGTCACAGATTGAATTCATTCATCAGAGTACCAGGAACACTAAAACTACAGGCTTCTCTTGACCTTTCCTCAATATGAAAATAAAATAATTCACTCAAGTTTCAGTGTAAATCAGCATGAAATTATGCATCTGTATATTTGTCAATTAGGTAAAGCACAATCATTCAATAAGAAGGGTAATAAAAATTATAAATACGTCACAAAGGCCATGGAATTGCTCAAATTAAGTCTTTTTTTTCTCTCTACAGTTGCCTTAGTCTGTTTTATGTGACTGTTTTAGAAAACCTGGGAGTTGCTGATTTAGAGCATGAAAGTCAAGATGAGACTCCAGTAGCTTATCTAGTGAGGGCTGTTCTCTTCTTCCAGATCCCACCTCCAAAGGAGACATGTTTTCTACACATGGCAGAGGGAAGGTTAATGTGGACAAGGTCCCTCTGCCAAGCCCTTTCACAATGATACTTCATTTCTTTTCATAGCGACTAGCTCACATGGTTGCATCGCCCTAAGTCCCACTCTCTTCATTCCATTCCATTGTCAGTGCCTAGATCTGAAGAGGACACAATTCAAAAACAGCATTGGATCTTTTTCATAGTACCTTTCAGAAACATTCTTATAGAAACATAGAGAAATAATATATTACTAGACATTTGAGTATTGTTTAGCTCAGTCAACATGTCACATTCAATTAATAACCAGAATTTTATTTAAACAGAAAGTCCTATTACTGGGTGGTCTCTCAACTCTATCCCCAGAGGCCAAGATTTAGTTCCTACCTGTCATTTAATGGCAGAGTATCTTTTCTGGGGACCAGCAGCAGAGGTGTTTGGTACACATTCGCAAAACCTGTTAGTTTTTCCTTGTTGTTGTTGTTGTTGTTGTTGTTGTTGTTGTTGTTGTTGTGGGGTGCAATGATTGTGCTTGTGGCAAAGGAATTCTTCTAGACTGCAGAGGCATTTCTTACCATTCAGAGAAAGGTAAGAAAAAGTGAGCAGGTATTGATGCCTGCCTATCACTGATGTTTCTCCACTCTGTGTCTGTCGTGCTCCCTGAATGGAGGCCCATAAAGAAGAGGCTGTGAAGGACAGCTTGCTTTTGTTGGATCTGAGGCTTCCAGGGACTCTAAATCCATCTTTATTCAGCCTCTGGAAATTTGTTGACATTTTAGCTAGTTTTCTAAATCCTGTTTGTCACTTTTTCCTCCCTCATTCTGCAGAAGGTTAAGGGGACGAAAGGCCAGTGTTTCTTGATCCTCTGAGACCCTTGGAAATTTGGATTGCTTTGTTGTCTGGTCAAGTCAAAATTCTGATATTCTGAATGGAACGTAAGATTTTGTAAACTATTTTGTTTTTATGCAATAAGGGTGAGTGCTCCTAAGGACTTGTTACAACCCAGGGAGTAAGAGAAGCCTATAACTGACACAGATTATTTCCATTCATTATTTTTCTTTCTAAAATATGCTGGGTAATCTTTGTAGGTGCTATAACTTGGTTTACTACATTTTTAAAAATGACTACCTAGCTGTCCATAAATCATGCAAGTAATTTAAGATTTATATATGGGCTTATTCATTTAATAAAAATTGATTAGAAAAATAAAACTTAATCTCAAAAGAGTACATTAAAGTTGATATTAAAGAATGATAAAAAGGTATGATTTGGATTTTGAATGTAAACTCAGTTATGGAAGGGAAAATAAGAGTTATGCTAAAAATTACAAAATCAAAGTAAGCCAAGATATAAATACTTTATTAAAGATAATTTAGCAGGAGATGCAGATAAGAGCAATGCACATATTTCTGTCATTGCTACAGGAGAACTCATAAGCATAGATATAAATGAGGCTCTCTGAAAACTAATTTCAAATTTAATTACTAATTATTTTAACTAGATTATTTCTCTAAGAATCAGGAGTATATATCTTGTAAAAGTCATTATTTCTGCATCTATAGCTTGTGAAGGATAACTACACATCAGGACCTGAACTCAGCAAGGACTTCACTAAGACATCATTGAGTTTCGTTTTCAAGAGTGAACAGATAAGTCTTATGCAGAAAAGGAGAAAGTACATACTGGAAGAACTCTTTATACAAGTATGCAAGCATGAAAAAAATCCTAAATTAAAGAAAGTACTTGGCACAGATGCACACATGTCTAGATCTATTCTTTCTTTGCTGTTAGTATAAAACTTAGTCACCCAAAATTTCCAGTGTTAGTGGACAGCCAGGTTGAGAATTATAGAAGCAAAGCTTTTACCGTTTAAAAGGTTATTTATAAGAAAATTAAATATTATAAAAGCAGTTTTACCTCATTTCCAGTTTTCATTGCTTATCACCTGTCTTTTTCTGTTATGCAGAGAGAATACCATGTATGTCTTATTACAGTAAGATAACTGAGACTTGTTAAGTTATGTTGAGGTAATAAGTAAAACCAACTAGGTCAGCTGTTCTAAGTGTGGCTGTGGCTGATTGGCTCTAACTTTGTAGCCATTATCCAAATGGCAGCCAAGGGACTTAGGCTGATCTACCATCTTGGGGCCCCAAATTTCAATACAGAAAACAAAGGAGCTTCAACACTTACCATGGAACTCCTGCATGTGATGGCTTTGTACATGAGGAACATCACACTTCTCTCTGGACACAGCAACATGCGCTCAACATAAATTTGACATATGGAGGGTAGGAAACTTTTTCATCAACCACCCCCACTCCAAATTAACTCTCACATAAATACAGTGAATTCCTACTCTATATCCAACAGTTCTGAAGTAGCCTTTACAAAATAAATAAATAAATAAAAATAACATTTCAATGTTTTCTTGTAACTTTTTCTAAGCATGCATATTTTAAAAAGTGTGGTTTAATTTATGAAAAGTGTGGTTTAATTTTACCTGGTTTAAAATCATAGCATGTATTACCCTTTATACATTATACAAGGGACTAAACAATGCATAGATTTCAGTTATTCCACTTAGGACAATATATCCATGCCATCATTTTCTTGACTCTTTCTGACATTGACACATGTCTCTGATGTTTGGTTATTTGAGAATGATTATAACCTTAGAATTACCTATTTGAATTTCAAACACTGTCCTTGAGATCAGTTAGAAAAGTACAATTACTTTTTCAAAGTATTTGGACATTTTTAAGACAGTCAAAACTGATTTCAATACTACCTTCCAACAAGTTTCAATTTCAAATCCCAGTAGTACCTTGAAGTACATGTACCTTTTAAAACTCTAATTAATTCTTATTTATTACATTGAGGTCAAAACTCCAACATGACCACTTAACATCAGAAACACAATTGTGTTCCTCCTCCATGGGCTGCTGCTGTTTCTCACTGTCAACATTCTGCAGCCGCCTTAGTTTTTTGTGGAGGGCTGAGGTCTCGAACCTGCTTTGCATGTGGATTGTGTCAACTTCTTTCAGCTCATTTTAGGCAGTCCTGTTGGTTAGACTTCATGGGTGTAGCTTGTTACATTACTAGGAGACATAACATCACAAATAGTCCCCAATCTACAGTCTACATAATATTACTACACAAGTTATATTATACAGACCAAGCAGGTTATTTCAGGTTAGTTAGGTTATTTAGGTGCGCTCTCTCTCTCTCTCTCTCTCTCTCTCTCTCTCTCTCTCTCTCTCTCATCTCTCTCTCTCATCTCTCTCACATATATATATATGAATATTCATACATATGTATATATCAACGTAATAATGAAAGAGGAGGTCATAAATTTGAAAGAGAACAAGGAATCTATAAGAGTGTTTGGGAGAGAAAAGCAATAGGAGAAATGTTGTAAATATATTAAAATCTCAAAAAAAAAAAAAAGTTAAAAAGGAAATGAAAGGATTCAAGTCTCGTAGCCCACATCACAGAACATGTGAAAACCTAGCAAAGTAAAGGGAAAACACAGACTTTTTCCCTGTGATGAAGATGAGTTGAATTTTCCTAAAAAGTGTGTTTTCTCTGATCTGTTTGCTTGTCACCAGACTTCCTGAGTGATTGGATTTGAGTTCCATCATTTTCTTTAATATAATGCAACTATAAAAAAAAAATCCTGAGATTTATAGTTTAGACTGAAGTTACATGTCAGTATTTTTTTCTCCCCTCCCTTCTCCCTGTATATGCACATAATTTTCTGGGCTCAAGAATGGAAAATAACGATTTTGACTCCTCCATCAAAGACTCAACTTTATGATTCTTCTGGTTTACCTCACTTGGTTGTAGTAAACATTTACATGGCAGAGCTCCCTCCGTAAACATTGCTGAAAAGATTAGGGGCTACAGTCTCTCTCAATATAGACACATTAACTATCTGCCTGTGTTCTGCAGTAATCACAATGTTTTCTTGTTTTTCTGATGGGCGTTTACCTTCTACCCCAATGATGAGATGATGACTGTAATAGTCAACGATTAATAATGGATGTGCATCTGTTTCCTGAGCCGAGAGCCAGAGTGAGTCTAGGCATATACTAAATGAATTCAGCTGTGACACTCAGAATCCTTTCTGAGCTGTGAGGGAAACATCCAGAAAGATGGCATTTCCTAGACAACTGTCTGAGATTTTTCAAAATAGAAGTCTTGCTAACAGAAATCTACTCCCATACAAATCATTTCACAGGCTTTGATTGTCTTTTACTCCCAGCCCTGCCCCTATATTGTTTATTCAGAGGTCATTATGACTTGGTTCTTCTGTGCTCCATCAATAATGTGCAGATGAAATGGCTTCAGGATCCACAAAGAAATAATCGATTTGCTCCTCCCACAGTCTAGAGCCAGGCATCCATAGGCAGGTGTTTGGGGAGGTACAGTGACAGTGGAGCATCTGCAGCTTGTAAGTGATATCTTTGTTAAGCATGTGCTTCCAAACTGGAGCACACCCAGCTACATGGCTGGATGTTTAGAGGACAATGTGGAAGATCATCCCAGTGTGGGCCCCTAGGGAATGCTCAAAAATGGCTGGAGTCCATCAAAATGAAAGCGTTTACATCATTCTGAGAGAGAATGGTGATGTGTGTGGAATATCCTATTAGGGTGCCAGAGATGTTTGTTCTTGCAGCTTGAAAATTATGATTATGGAAGGCTTTTATCATGAAGGTTGTCTATGTTGCTGCATCCTTGTGTGTGTCTGTGTTAGAGACATCATTCAGACAGACAAGCAGACAGACAGACAATGAGAGAGAGAGAGAGAGAGAGAGAGAGAGAGAGAGAGATTACCTAATAGCAGATTTGTTGTATGATAAACTCTTTCTCATAGTTACAATGTGTTGAATTTTTTTTAGGCATTTGCTACAAATAGGGACCATATTATATTGTTATTTACATGTGTATTTTCAAGGTGTACATAGTGTGCATTCTTTTTTTGCATTTACAAATATATTATAATTAAAAATGGAATTAAGAACTACAACATTGTGACCTAATAGAGAGGTGGTGTGCCCTCCACAGTGACAAAATGATAAATGGGTCTCAGTAAATGTTGTATTACATACATACAATTCCTTCAGTGGTGGTAGAGGCAGGTAAAGTCTGGTACATTTGGGTAATGGTGCAAAAATGAAAGATACTTTGTTTTGAACAAAACAGAGCTAAAATTTAAGAATTCTTGAGAACTAGAATGGTGGACAGCCTGAAGAAAGCACCAGACTGGTCAGCAAATGATTTTGGATTTCTAGGATCCTTAAGGATTGCACATTTTACTTATAAGCAAATCAAGGAAAACCATACACATACTGTTGCAAAATTATTATTCATTACAATCCATTACATATTTGGAAACATTTAGCAGTACATATCTGTAGAGTTTGGAACTTGCTTCATACAGTAAGAGACCTTCCTATGCATAGACCCTTGTGTACAATAAACCTGTTTTTTTTTTTTTTTTTTTTTTTTTTTTTTCGAAGAGGCTGGATTTTCTTTTTATGAGGTGTTAAGTAAAGATGGCTTCACCAATGTAAAACATTGACTAAATTGGCACCCAGCAAATAGTTCTATAATTGAGTGTTTCATTTTGCAAAATGTGTCTCGCATGCAGATGGGCTATATGTGGGATGAAAGGAAACAGGACCTGAGGAGAACACATGAAATCTCTAATTAAATTTATGAGCCTAAAAGCACTTTTAAAAACTTCACTTATTCAAAGAAAAAATGATGCAAAACACTTTGCATTACTTGTGGTAAATCCATTAGAATTTTGCTTATTTTGAGTTTCTGACTGGTTTCACAATTTCCATTAGCCAATTATTTTGTAACCTAATGTTGAGTTTTAAAGATAATCTGTCTTACTCAACCTAAATCTATTTTCAGTTATCTCAAATTCTGACTCATAAACTCTGAAACAGGCATCCAGTGACACTTTTAGAATCTGGGAGTACCACCTGAGTGCTTATTAAAGCACATATGTGTTATACAAAACAAGAGATCCATAGGGATACTACGTTTTTCAAAATCCCAGAACCTTCATCAAAGTTTGGGGAGGTTTTAAAATTCCTCATTTGGGTGACAATTTGGGAAAGAATTCAATAATTTTCAAAATAAAGAGGAAAGTATGGGCCGCTTGGGGTTATCCACAAAAGAGCTCATCATTTTTGAAACTCTCATTCTGTGCTGTAAAATAGGAATCCACCTATGTCTAACCTTTGCTGGGTCATTTTATGATCAAGGAAAGCTTTTTCAAGCTAGCAGACTGTAGTAGAATAAAAGAAGTTTGACAATTTTATTCACTGTTCTTCATGAGTTTCCCAAATAATAAATGGTGAATTTATATAAATTGCTATGAGAAAAAAAGGACAATCCACAGGGGATTTTTAACTTAACCCAAAGAGGAGACACAAGTGTCATAGAGAAAAAAGGCTTGACTCTGAAAAAAAAAAAAAAAGGAAAAATCTTGAGCTTTTGATGCCATTTCTGTATATCTTACAGGATGATTTAACGTCTGTCTTATAAGACAAGGGACTCAGCTAGGTGAATATGCAGTTGCATGTAAGTATGAGGTATATTATATAAGTATTATATATCTATATAAGTATTACAATACTTATATAGTATTATATGTCTAGAAAGAGGGCTCAGTCCTTCCTTCACAGTCACATCTGAAGACAAAAAAATGCTGACAGAAGACACCAGATATGAGGTTTCACTTAGATTCATTTGAAAGTTTGCTCCATCATAGTAGGGCAGGTTGGGTGTGCATGAGGCTCTGGCTATGACAGTATGTAGCTAGTCACTGTGTCTGTAGGCAGGAAGCATGTAGCTTTCTCTTCTCTTTGTATTCCTTTTAGAACTCAAGTCCACAAGATGATTCTACCCACATTCATGGTGAAACAACAGTCCTACCTAATATTTTCTGAAAACTTCATTCCAGAAACACCCAGAGAAGTACTATCTATGTGATTTTAAATCCTGGAAAGATGGCAATCAAGACTAAATAGCACAGGCAGATTGACGATAGAGAGATGGATTGATAGATGATAGATAGATAAATGATAGATAGATAGATAGATAGATAGATAGATAGATAGATAGATGATAGATAGATAGATAGATAGATAGATAGATAGATAGATAGATAGATTGATTTATGGTTGATAGGTGATAGATAGATGACCAAAATAGATGAATGGATAGACAGATGACAAAGATATAACCAATAGACATACACACAAACACACCCTTCCCCCACACACACATATAGATTAATAGCACAGAGATAATTCATATAGAAAGATATGAGGATCATGTATCCTGATAAATAAATTTAGTATGATGTAAATGAACAAAACAGAAAGTGTATTTTTCAGGGTAATACCTATATTCTTAGGAATCAACATCTGACTGACATTTAGTGAACTTCATACATTCTTTGATAATAAATGGAATACCCCTAAAAAATAAACATTTAAATGCAAAATCTACTATCAGAATAACAACAAAAACTGAGTAGAGTGGTTTAATGAAAAATTGGTAATATTCAGAGGAATCAAAGAATTAGAAGTTTCCTCATGTACAAATTAAAAACAGATTTACAGTGACAATTTTGAATCTGTATACTTTTATTATAAGTGACATTTTATTATTTAATAACAATACAACTTTAGAAATGGCATGCACATTACAAGAATATTTGATCAACATTAATTGTTCCTAAGTATTATTAACTTAGGTGTCTTTGGTTATTTAAAATTGCATACGTAAAAAAGTTTAAATAGCTAACTATACAAAAACTATATTACAAATTGGTTAGAATGGCTTTATATAAAGAATAGGAAAGTACTTATTTCCCCAAAGAAGAATTACATATATTAAGAATAATTCCAGTTGTAAACTTAATAACTAACTTTCACTCCCATTATTAAGTGAAATTTTGGAGCACAGACTTAACTTTGTCAGGTTTACAGCAAGGCTTTATCTGTGTAACCCCACCCCCACTCTGTTAAGGTTTATTTAAGCATGCTCACAATTTAAAAGAATACTACGTTAGAAGGACTTTCCACAACAAATCCCAGAAGCTAAAGTGTTCCATATCTTATGCTTGAAACAATCTGCCCAATGTATAGCGATGTTTCATCTTGCAAACAATAACTTGCCATTGCTACCCTGAAGGGAGTATTGCTGTAAGTGGCTGGTGTGTTGATGAATCAAACCATGGAAGTTTTAATGGTGCCCAAGCATGGTTCTGCACTGATGCATATGAAAGAGCTGTAGAAATAATGCAAAGCTTTAGGTCTAAGAATTTACTCTTGCTTTAAAGTATTTATCTCTGTAGAACCACAATCATGGCAAGCTCAATAGTGCTGCTAATTATGTTTGTAACATATAACTTTAATTAATGTAGTGCAATAGTTTTCTATTGGGAGAGACAGAAGAGGCATCACAGTTGGGAGCTCCAAATACCCTCAAGCATAGTAAGAGATAAGGCTTCAAATCAAGAGACTGTGTTATATTACATCACTCATGTAATCTCTCTGCTGTGCTGTGCTATGTTATCAATAGCTAAAATAATAATAAAAACTACCACAAAAATTAAACAAAAGAATAATTCATCAAAATTGGACCCAAATTATTAAATGGCTTATCACTTATGTAAGAAAATGACTGTGTTGGAAACACAAAAGCCTGGTTCCAGAAAGTGTGTATAGCCCAGCAGACAGAGCCTGGAGGGTGGACATGCTGCTCATTATACTTTCAATGAGCTTTACTCTAGAAGTTCCTCCCTGTTTGTGCTGGGATTTGGCCTAACCAGACTTTATAGAAACTCTAAGGTCTTCTCCTACTATCCTACACAAGCTCCTATACTGACAGCTTCAGAAGTTATTCTAAGACCATTGTGGTGTGTAACAGTAGCAAGGATACTCAGTGTTCATGACTGAGCATAAGCAGCAGCCAGAATATCTTGTAAAACACTCCCACAAAATCACCAAGCACCCCTAACTTTACCTAATATAAGCAACTGCTGCTACCTTTCTATGCAACAGTTAAGCCTCGTTTCCATCCCGAAAAAAAGAGAGGGTGGCCTTGGTTAGGAGTTGATCATGCTCTCTGACAGCGCTAAAACTGGGACTAGTATTGAATGTGCCCCTAAAATTGAACCCCATATTAACCTTCTAATGCCTCACAAAACTTACCTCCCCGCCCCCAATTATTTTCCCAATGCCTCTTTACTCAAGCAGCCACAGCTCCTGGGAAGCATGTCTGTGTTTACCTCACTGCAGTATCCACCACACTGAATATCTCTACATGTTGCCCTGGTAATCATTCCTCAGGAGGCAATATTGACAAAAAGTCATTTGTTCTCTGAAGGATGTGAAGAGTGAAAGAGAAAGGAAGTGGCAGGAATGACTCTAGGAACAAATGAGTTTGGGGGTAAGATTCTGGTACTCATAAAAATTCCTTTTCCTAAGAACTAGTCAGGACGAAAGGGAGTGATTCTCCCCTCTATGGTCCTGTCTGACTGTCTCTGTCTATCATCTATGTATCTATGTATCTATGTATCTATCTATGTATCTATGTATCTATCTATCATCTATCTATCTATCTATCATCTATCTATCTATCTATCTATCTATCTATCTATCTATCTATCTATGTGTGTGCATGCATATAATATATAAAATCATATATAATTTATCACTTTTTATTCATCTATAAATTATATAAACCTCAATTTACCATTTTTATCTGCCACAGAATAAATTGGATATCCACATATTAATGCTGTATTTAACTCTCAAAGTACCCTGTGTGGTGGAGATTTTAGTTATATTTATTCCCATACACATTAATTAAGTGTTTAGTCTCACTTTATTTCTAAGGCAACATTCATAACATAGTATAGTATCTTTGGAAACAACCAGACCAGAATTCGTAATCACAATAATAACAGATAATAAGTTTGCAAGTTACCAGTTTACCTAACAATAAGGCTAATTCCTATGTTACATCAAAGCTACAAAAGGAATGGTTAAGTCCTCGTCCTAGACTTCCTATAGACTTCTGACCAGTTACAACAAATGAAAACAGTGTAAATAACACAACATGCAGATCAGTCCTCTAGAAGAAAAACAGTATAGATGAAGGAAGAATGACGAAGGTATTGGGGTGAGAGCCTAGACCAGGATCTTGAACTGAAGCTCCCTGAGGGAGAAGAAGATCCTGAAAGAAGATGGAGGGAGACAGGTCTAGCAGTGAGAACAGCAAACTCAGGTTATGGACACTAGGATGAGATCTGTGTGTTCAAGAGAGTGTGGAGGTCAACATTTATGGACTAAAAAGCCCAGAAAGATACAGAGAGTGAGACTACAGACAGAGCAAACAGTGTGTGCTAATTCCTAGGACAGGAGAAGCCTGTAAAAGTAGCCTAAAAGCGCATAATAGTCTGATTTAGTATTTACAGAGATGCTTGTTTTAAGAATTTCTTAACTTCAGTAATTTATGGGAGATATGACAAAGTGGAACATATTTATACCTGTGGAGCTATAGAGGACCTTGGTCCCTGGGTGTGCTACTGTGAATAAAGTAGAAAAGAGTATGCAGAAGGTCTTCTTGCTTGCATAGATTAAGTGGCTCGAGTTTAAACCCAGATGTATAGTTCAGGATTCAAAATCACATTTTTATTCTTTTCTGTGTGTTTATGTGTGCAATATGTATGTATTACATATGTTTGCTTGTGCATAGATGCATGTACATATGTATGCTCACACATCGACTTGTATGTGGAAGCCCCTTGTGATGTAGGTCCCTCTCATAGCCTTCCACCTTATTCTTGCAGGCAACATCTCTCAGTCAGTAAAGACAGTCTCTTGCTGCCTGCCCTAAGTATACTTGCTTTATCTCCTGAAGCTGGAGCTCAGGAGGCCACAACTCCCACTCAGCACGTACATGTATTCTACAGATCTGAAATTGTCCTGGTTGCTAGGCAAACACTTTAAGTCCTTTAAGCACTTTAAGCCATTTTCTGCATCTAAAATCACATTGCCATAAACCATCAGGTAACATTATGGATTAATATGAAATAATCCTGGGTTATTTTTAACTTGTTTACTCTGACATACCACTTTATTATACAGGTATCATGATTTTTCCAAATGATTACTCATGAGTTAAAAAAACTAAATAAACAAAAACAAAAAGAATGAAAAATGGCCTCATTTGGTACAAAAGTACTGGAAAT
>LR750007.1:1130296-1131743 GCA_902729485.2 Mus minutoides
GAAGCGAGGGCCTTGAGAGAGAAGAAAGCCAGAAGTGAGGGCCTTGAGATCTAAGAAAGCCGGAAGCAAGGGCCTTGACATAGAAGAAAGCCAGCATGTGCCTTTGCCTGGTACACTAAGAGAAAACCAATTCTTCCAGGAACAGAAAGCTTCTAAAAAGTTAGAGTAGGGAAGAGTATGAAACTGATCACATAAGAATTACCAGGAGTGGCTCTCCCAGCCAGAGCACCCCCCACCCCGCCATCTTTCCTCTGAGCCCAGCAGACACAGCTAGGGCCTGTCCTGCACTTCACACACCCCAGGACTTTAAGATCTCATCAGGGTTACTCGTGAGTGCAGTGCAGAGGTGGTGTTGGGAGCAGTGGGTCAGCAGTTGCCAGCAGGGTCAGGATCCGAGAACTCCGCCCCACTGGAGGCTGGTCCTCTCCCAGCCAGAGCACCCTCCACCCCACCATCTTTCCACTGAGCCCAGCAACTCCCAGGACTCCCACATCAGGAGCTCAGGGCTCGGGCCTCAGGCACTGTGCACTGTCTTAGGCTCCTTCGGGACCCTCCAAGCTATCTGGGGACAGGAGATTAATAGTGGCCCAGGGCAGAACAGCCCCTCCCTTCCGGTCTGGTCTGCCCGCCTAGCACCAGCTCAGGTCTCCGGCCACAGGTGCTGTGCACTCTCCTAGGCTCATTAGGGACTCCCCAAGCTATCTTGGGACCTGAGGTGAGCAGAGGAACACAGCCTCTGCTCCGGTCCAATCTCTTGGAACTTGAGACATCAGCCAGGAGATTGATAAAGGCCCAGGGCAGAACAGCAGGTCCTTTCTGGTCTGCACCAACGCCAGGTCTCCTCAGGCAGAGATGGCAGGGGGCAAGCGCAAGAACAGAAGCAACAGAATCCAAGGGTACTTGGCATCACCAGAAACTAACTCACCCACCACATCAAGTCCTAGATACAACAGCACACCAGAAAAGCAGGACATGGATATAAAGTCACTGGTCATGATGATGATGGAGGACTATAAGAAGGAAATACAGGAAAACACAGATAAACAACTAGAAGCATTTAAAGAGGAAAAACTTAGAGAGGTACAGGAAAACACAGATAAACAACTAGAAGCATTTAAAGAGGAAAAACTTAGAGAGGTACAAGAAAACACAGATAAACAACTAGAAGCATTTAAAGAGGAAATACTTAGAGAGTTACAGGAAAACAATACCAAACAGGTGATGGAATGGAACAAAACCATCCAGGACTTAAAAATGGAAGTAGAAACAATTAAGAAAAACCAAAAGGAGATAACCCTGGAGATAGAAACCATAGGAAAAAAATCAGGAACCATAGATATGAGCATCAGCAACAGAATACAAGAGATAGAAGAGAGAATCTCAGGCACAGAAGATTCTATAGGGAGCATAGACAAGACAATCAAAGAAAATGCTAAATGCAAAAAGA
>LR751251.1:4519-52019 GCA_902729485.2 Mus minutoides
AGAGTTGGGATTCTGTTCTTGTGGCTGTCTTCTTTTAGGTTTGTTGAAGGATTACTTTCTTGCTTTCTCGAGGGCAGAGTTTCCGTCCTTGTATTGGTGTTTTTCTGTTATTATCCTTTGAAGGGCTGGATTTGTGGAAAGATATTGTGTGAATTTGAATTTGTAGTGGAATACTTTGGTTTCTCCGTCTATGGTAAATGAGAGTTTTGCTGGGTGTAGTAGCCTGGGCTGGCATTTGTATTCTCTTAGTGTCTGTATAATCTCTGTCCATGATCTTCTGGCTTTCATAGTCTATGGTGAGAAGTCTGGAGTAATTCTGATAGGCCTGTCTTTATATGTTACTTGACCTTTTTCCCTTACTGCTTTTAATATTCTCTCTTTATTTAGTGCGTTTGTTGTTCTGATTATTATGTGTCCGGAGGAATTTCTTTTCTGGTCCAGCCTATTTGGAGTTCAGTAGGCTTCTTGTATGTTTATGGGCATCTCATTCTTTAGGTATGAAAAGTTTTCTTCTGTAATTTTGTTGAAGATATTTGCTGGCCCTTTAGTTTATGAGTCTTCCTTCTCATCTACTCCTATTATCCTTAAGTTTGGTCTTCTCATTGCATCCTGGATTTCTTGGATATTTTGCGTTAGGTCCTTTTGCATTTAGCATTTTCTTTGATTGTTGTGTCTATGCTCCCTATTGAATCTTCTGTGCCTGAGATTCTCTCTTCTATCTCTTGTATTCTGTTGTTTATGCTCATATCTATGGTTACTGATTTTTTTCCTATGGTTTCTATCTCCAGGGTTATCTCCTTTTGGTTTTTCTTAATTGTTTCAACTTCCATTTTTAGGTCCTGGATGGCTTTATTGAATTCGATCGCCTGTTTGGTATTATTTTCCTGTATCTCTCTAAGTTGTTTATCTGTGATTTCCTGCATTTCCTTCTTATAGTTCTCCATCATCATCATGACAAGTGACTTTATATCCATGTCCTGCTTTTCTGGTGTGCTGTTGTATCTAGGACTTGATGTGGTGGGTGTGTTTGGATCTGGTGATGCCAAGTACCCTTGGATTCTGTTGCTTCTTCTCTAATGCTTGCCTCCTGCCATCTCTGCCCGAGGAGACCTGGAGTTGTTGCAGACCAGAAAGGACCAGCTGTTCTGCCCTGGGCCTTTATCAGTCTCCTGGCTGATGTCTCAAGTTCCAGGAGATTGGGCTGGAACAGAGGCTGTGTTCCCCTGCTCACTTCATGTCATGAGATAGCTTGGGGAGTCCCGAAAGAGCCTAGGAGAGTGCGTAGTGCCTGTGGCCTGAGCCCTGAGCTCCTGATGTGATTAAAGTCCTTGGAGTTGCTGGGCTTAGAGGAAAGGTGGCGGGGTGGGTGGTGCTCTGGCTGGGAGAGGCCCAGCCTCTGGTGGGGCGGAGTTCTTGGTTCCTGCCCCTGTGGGCAACAGCTGCCCCACTGCTCCCAAAACCACAGCTGCACTCCTCTAATGAGTAACCGGATGTGATCTTAAAGTCCTGGGGTGTTGGGAGCACAGGACGGGCCCTGGCTGCGTCCACTGGGCTCAGAGGAAAGGTGGCGGGCACTCTATGAATATTTTATTGAGTATTTTTGCAACGATGTTCATAAATCAGTCTGAAATTCTCTTTCTTTTCTGTGTCTTTGTATATTTTATGTATCAAGGTGACTGTGGCTTCATAGAATGAGTTTGGCAGTGTTGCTTCTCTTTTTATTTTGTGGAATGGTTTGGAGAGTATTGGTATTGGCTCTTCTTTGAAATTCTTGTAGAATTCTTCACTGGAATCGTTTGGGCCTGGGCTTTTATGGGGAGATTTTGATCACTGCTTCTTTTTCCTTAGGGGTTATAGGGCTATTTAAATAGTTTACCAGATATTGATTTAACATTGCTAAATGATAACTATCTAGAAAATCATCTATTTTGTTAATATTTTCCAATGTTGTGGCATATAGACTTTGGAGGTAAGACATAATGATTCTTTGAACTTCCTCATTGTCATTATGGCTCCTTTTTCATTTCTGATTTTGATTATTTGGATATTGTCACTATCTTTCAGTTAGTTTGTCTAAGGATTTGCCAATCTTACTGATTTCCTACAATAAAAAGCTCTTGTTTTCAGTGGTTCTTTGTATTATTTTCTTTGTTCCTAACATTGATTTCAGGTCTGATTTTGATTATTTCCTACTTCTACTTTTTTTTTGTTGTGCTTGCTTAGTTTTTTTCTAAAGCTTTCAGGAGTACTTTTAAATTGTAGTTAACTTTATTCCCTGACACAAAGGTCAATGAATAGAGAGTTGTTCACTTTCTGTAAGTGTGTAGGCTTTTTGGTATTTCTTTTCTTTTAAATGTCCAGCTTTAAACCATGGTAGTCTGATAAAATATAAGGCATTATTTCAATTTTCTTGTATTTGCAAGGCTTACTTTGTGCCTGATTATGGTTAGTTTTGAAGAAAGGTGATTGTGCAAAATATACTACAAATATCTATTAGGTCCATTTGATTCCTAATGTCTGTTAGTTTCATTATTTCTCTGTTTAATTTTTGTCTGGATGACCTGTCAGTTGGTGAGAGTAAGGGATAGAACACTCCCACAATTAATTTGTTATGTACAATATGTGACTTAAACTTTAGCAATTATTATTTTTTACAAATGTGGGTGTTCTTTTGTTTGTTTGATAAATATTCACCAAATTGAGATGTCATTTTGAGACATAGGCAATGTGCATGATCACCAAAGAGACCAGAATTATACATATGAAAATGAAACTTATTAAAGTATCCCAATATCCAACAAACTATTAGAATTGATCACTAATAATAATCACATAGAAAATAAGAAAAAGGTACTCTTTTTATTTTGGTATCTTTTTCTTGAGCTGTTAAAGATTTTTAATGAGGCCAATCTGCATTCCAAGATATTTTACATGCTAATATGTAGGCATATAATTCTAACTTCAATTTTTGTTTTTGCTTTTGCTTCTGAAATTATATTGAGGCCTAAATACACTTTCATTCAAAACATAAAATGCTTAAAATATACGTGATTTTCTTTAACACTGTGTCATGTAATTTTAGGGCACGGTAGGAAAAGTAACTTAAGGTAAATCCAATTAAATTATAGAAATGAGAGCTGCTGCATCCTCACTCTTTTGAGTTCACAGGTATATGTGAACAAAAGTATGAATTGTATTTTAATCTTGTTTGGATTCTATTTACGTCCAAAAACATACATGGCAATTACCTGGGCCAGAGATGTTGAACTACATTTAAATGATAAAGTAAAACCTGTTGAGATTTCATATTTATTCTAGATAACTAGGTTGTATATGAATTTAATTACTTTATATCTCTTTATCATTTTTTCTCTCAGTTTTTTATTAGGCAAGTCATTAAAATAACATTCATATTTGATAAGCAAAAGTAAAAGTTATGATTAAATCTTTCTGTGACATAAATTTTGTAGTGATTAAAATAATACAAATTTACCTTTTATACCTCTCAGAAAGAGTCCAATCAATGACACATCTCATTAAAGTCAATATTTAGAAAATTATATGCCACTATCCATTAGGTTCTAATACATATGTACATTATTTTTACTCAAGTATCTTCATCTAGGAATTACTGTACAGAGATAATGATGAGCAAATATAAAGAACATAGATTCTGGTGTTTAATTTAGCTGTAATTGTAAGGTCCTGAACATAGTCTAATTATCTGAAAATAGCTGAATGATCACAGAATTAAAGTACTGAGAGTATACTTCAGCTAGTAGTAATGAGTGCCAAGAACACATCACTGTGAAAAGATACATTTAATATATAAGAAGGCATGCATTAAAGATGCTGTCAGAGAAGTAGTTCTTTAAGAGAATAGTCTTTCAATTTAGGGTGATCTTATGGGAAAACCTTAAAGAATAAACACTAAAATTTTAATATGGGATAACCCATGGTAGCATAACTTGGAAGAGTGATGAGTTAGTAATGTTTTTTTTTTTTTTTTATTGAGACAGGGTTTCTCTGTATAGCTCTGGAACTCGCTCTGTAGACCTGGCTGGTTTTGAACTCAGAGATCTGCCAGCCTCTGCTTCCCAAGTGCTGGGATTAAAGGCATATGCCACCACTGCCTGGCAAGTTAGTAATTAATGTCTTAATGCCTTTGTATTATTCAATATAAAGCAGCACTTACACATTGTTTTTGCATTTTTAAATATGATAAAACCCACAATGTTTGTAGCTGTTGCTTTGAGCCATGATCTTATGTACTCAGTGTGACTTCAATCTCATTTTGTAGCTAAGGATGACATAAAATTCTGATCTTCTTGCCGTGTGACCTATAGAGTACTAAGATTAGAGATGCTCATATTATACTCCATTTTGTAATACTAGGGACTGAACCCAGGGCTTCATTCTAAAGCAATCTTTTACTAAATTAACTACATCCTTGGTCACCAAAAAGATTTTTTAAGTGAGTAATAAACATAACTCTGAATCTTCTTTTTTATTTGGTAGGATTTTTTATGGTAACTGTCTTTGTATGTTAAGAATATCTTAGCAGGGCGTGGTGGCACACACCTTTAATCCCAGCACTCAGGAGGCAGAGGCAGGCGGAGTTCTGAGTTCGAGGCCAGCCTGATCTACAAAGACAACGTGAGTTCCAGGACAGCCAGGGCTATACAGAGAAACCCTGTCTCGAAAAACATATATATATATCCTCCCCTAACGTTTCTATGTATGGCTTTGAACATTGGGCCCAATTAGGAAGGGAATATATAGAAAGACATGCTTCAAATTTTATTTTAAACATTTGTTTAAGCAACTTAAACAAATGTTTTCAATGAGGGAAAACTAGGCAACATGTTCAAAGTTTTTTTATTGTTTCTTTTTTAATTATTATTTTTCTATAAACCATTCCATTTGTTTTCATCTCAAAACTATCTCCTTTTCTAGTTAACACTCCACTACCCCACCCCATTCCATCCACCCTTTCTTCCCTCCCCTTTGCCTCTGTAAGGATGATCCCCCACCCACACACCCACTCCTAACCAACCATTCCAGCATCCCCCTATGCTTGGGCTTCAAACCCCAACAGGATAAAGGGCCTCCGCTCCCATTGATGTCAGACAAGACCATCCTCTGCTGCATAAGTATCTAAAGCCATGGAACCCTCTCTGTACACTCCTTGGTTAGTGATCTAATCCCTGTGAACACTAGATCACCTGGTGCTCTAAATTTGTTCTTTGTATGGGGTTGCAATCTACCTCCACTCCTCCAGTCCTTCCTCCAGCTCCCTGACTGGGGACCCTGAACTCAGTCTGATGGTTGTCTCCAAGCAACCACATCTGCATTGGTCAGGTGCTTAGAGAACCTCTCAAGGAACAGCCACACTAAGTTCCTATCAGCAAGTGGCTCTTGGCAACAGTGATAGTACCTGAGTTTGGTGTCTGCAGACAGGATGGATCCCCGGTGGGGAGGTCCCCAGATAGCCCTTCCTTCAGTCTCTGCTCCATTTTTTGTACCTATCTTTCCTTTGGACAGGAACATTTCTGGGTTAAACACTTTAAGATGGGAAGGGCAGGGCCTATCTAGTAAAGGCTGTCTCTACAGGTTCTATCTCCCCTTCTCTGCACATTGCTACTAAAGTCATCCCAGTTGGGACCTGAGAGCCTCTCCCTTCCCTGGCATCTGGGACCCATCCCTCACATATTTTTATTCTATTTCCTGACCCTCTGTACCTCTCTCCCATCCCTTCCAGTATCTGATTCTGTCCCCCTTTCCCCTTGCATCCCTTCTCTCTCCCAGGTCCCCCATCTCTCCACCTACCTTAATCATCCTGTTCCCCTCTCTATGCTGGACTGAAGTATTTACTCCCTGGTCTTCCTTTCTCCTAAGTTCCATATGATCTGTGGGTTGTACTGTGGACATTGTGAGATTTTGAGGTACTATTCACTTATCAGTGAGTACATGTGTGTTCTTTGGTGTCTGGGTTACCTTACTCAAATGAAATTTTCTAGTTCCCTCCATTTGCCTGCAAATTTCATGAAATCATTGTTTTTAATAGCTTTGTAGTACTCTATTGTGTTAATGTACTACATTTTCTGTACCATACCTCTGTTGAGGGAAATTTGGGTTTTCCAGCTTCTGGGTATCACAGAAAAGACTGCTATGGACATAGTTGAGCATGTGTACTTGTTATATGTTAGAGCATCTTTTGGGTATATACTCAGGAGTGGTAGAGCTGGGTCCTCAGGTAGTACTAATATCCATTTTTTTTTGAGGAACCACCAGACTGATTTCCAGAGTGGCTGTACCAGCTTACAATCCCATCTGCAATGGAGGAGTGTTCCTCTTTCTGCCTCCTTGACAGCATCTGTGGTCACCTGAGTTTTTGATCCAGCCATTCTGACTGGTGTGAGATGGAATCTCAGGGCCATTTTGATTTGTATTTCCCTGATGACTAAGGATGTCGAACATTTCTTTAAGATTCTTCAGTTGAAAATTCTTTGTTGAGCTATTTAGCCTATTTTTAGTAGGATTATTTAGTTCTCTGAAGTCTAAATTTTTTAGTTCTTTTTAACTATTGGATAATAGCCCTCTATCAGATGTAGGTTGGTAAAGATATTTTACCAATCTCTATGTTGCCTTTTGCCCTGTTGACAGTGTCCTTTGCCTCACAGAAGCTCATCAATTTTATAAGATCCCATTTGTCTGTATTTGATCTTAGAGACTGAGTCATTGGTGTTCTGTTCAGGAAATTTTTCTCAATGCCAATATGTTCAAAGATTTTCCCCACTTTCTCTACTATTAGATCCAGTTTATTTGGTTTTATGTAGAGGTCCTTGATACACTTGGACTTGAGCTTTGTAAAAGGAGATAAGCATGTGTCAAGTTGCATTCTTCTACATGCTGATCTCCAATTGAACCAGCACCATTTGTTGAAAATATCTTTTTTTCCACTGTATAGTTTTACCTTCTTTGTCAAAGATCAAGTGACCATAAATGTGTGGGTTTATTTCTCAGTCTTAAATTCTGTTCCATTGATCTACCTGCCTTTCTGTTTATCAATACCTCATTTTTGTTTGTTTGTTTGTTTTAATCACTATCGCTCTGTAGTACAGCTTGAGGTCACGGACAGTGATTACCTCAAATGTTCTTTTATTGTTGAGAATACTTTTCACTAGCCTGAGCTATTTTGTTATTCCAAATGAATTTGACAATTGTTCTTTATAACTCTGAAGAACTGAGTTAGAATTGTAATGGGGATTTCATTGAATCTGTAGATCGTTTTCGGCAAGATGGCCAATTTTACTATGCTAATCTTGAGCATGGGAGATCTTTCCATCTTCTGAGGTCTTCTTCGATTTCTTTCTCCAGAGACTTGAAGTTCTTGTTATACAGATCTTTCACTTGCTTGGTTAGAGTTCACCAAGATATTTTATATTATTTGTGACTATTGTGAAGGGTGTAGTTTCCCTAATTTCTTAGCCCAGGTATTCTTTGAGTATAGAAAGGCTACTGATTTGTTAGTTTTATATCTAGTCGCTTTGCTAAAGCTGTTTATCAGTTGTGGGTGTTCTGTGGTAGAATTTTTGTGGTTGCTTATGTATACTATCATAATGTCTGCAAATAGTAATATCTTGACTTACTCCTTCTCAATTTGTATTATTTGATCTCCTTTTGTTATATAATTGCTCTTTCTAGAATTTTGAATACTATATAGAATGGATAGTGGGAGAGTGAGCAGTCTTGTCTTGTCCCTGATTTCAATGGGATTGACTTGAGTTTCTGTCCTTTTAGTTTGATAATGGCTATTGGTTTGCTGTATATTGTTTTTATTATGTTTAAGTATGGACCTTGAATTCCTGATCTCTCCAATACTTTTAAAATGAAGGTGTGTTATATTCTGTCAAATGTTTTTTTTCAGCATCTAAGGAAATGATCATGTGATATATCTATATCTATATCTATATCTATATCTATATCTATATCTATATCTATATCTATATCTATATCTATATCTATCTATTTATCTATCTATCTATCTATTGGATTTCATTGATGTACTTCCATATATTGAACCATCCTTGTATTACTGGAATAAAGCCTACCTGATCATGGTGAATGATTGTTTTGATGTATTCTTGGATTTGGTTTATGAGAATTTTATTGAGTGTATTTGCATCAATATTCATAAGAAAATTTGTTCTGAAGTTCTCTTTCTTTGTTGGGGCTTCGTGTGGTTTAGGTATAAGGCTAACTGTGGCTTCATACAAAGTGTTGGTAGTCTTCCTTCTGTTTCTATTCTGTAGAATAGATTCAGAAGTATTGGTATTATGTATTCTTTGAAAGTCTCAGAATTCTGCACTAAAACCATATGGCCATGGGCTCCTTTTGTTTGGGAAATATCTAATGATTATTTCTATTTCTTTAGCAGTTATAGGTCTGTTTAGATGGATTATTTGACCCTGATTTGAATTTGACAACTGGTATCTGTCTAGAAAAATCATCTGTTTCATCTAGATTTTCCAGTCTTGTTGAATATAGACTTTTGTAGTAGGATGTGGTGATTTTGGGAATTTCCTCAGTTTCTGTTGTATGTCTCCTTTTTCATTCCTGATTTTGTTAATTTGAATACTTTCTCTGGGCCCTCTATTTAGCTTGGCTAAGGGTTTATCTGCTTTGTTGGTTTTCTCAAAGAACCAGATCTTGGTTTTTTTGTTTGTTTGTTTGTTTTGTTTTGTTTTGTTTTGTTTATAGTTCTCTTTGTTTCCACTTGGTTGATTTCAGCCATGAGTTTGAGTATTTCCTGCTGTTTACTCCACTTGGGTGTATTACTTCTTTTTGTTCTAGAGCTCTCAGGTGTGCTGTTAAGTTGCTAGTGTAGGATCGTTCAAATTTCTATACCAGGGCACTTAGTGCTATGAATTTTTATATTAGCACTGCTTTCATTTTATCCCATAAGTTTGGGTATGTTGTGGCCTCATTTTCATTAAATTCTAAAACCTCGTTAATTTCTTTCTAGATAGTTTTTCAGCTTCCATGTGTTTGTGGGTTTTCTGTTCTTTTTCTTGTTATTGAAGACCAGTCTTAGCCTTTAGTGTTCTGATAGAACACATGGGATTAATTCAATAGTCTTGTAGCTGTTGAGGTTTGTTTTGTGCCTGAATATATGTTCAGTTTTTGAGAAGGTACCAGGAGGTGCAGAGAATAAGGGATATTCTTTTGTTTTAGGATGAAATGTTCTGTATATAGCTGTTAAATCCATTTGGTTCATAACTTTTGTTTGTTTCACTGTGCCTCTGTTGAGTTTCTTTTTCCATTATTTGTCCATTGGTGAGAGTGGGGTGTTGAAATATCCTACTATTATTGTATGAGGTTCAATGTGTGCTTTGAGCTTCAGTAATGTTTCTTTTACAAATGTAGGTACCATTTGTCGATTCTTGATCTTACAGCACAAATCATTGGTGCTCTG
The DNA here is from genome assembly GCA_902729485.2 of Mus minutoides. Taxonomy (NCBI): domain Eukaryota; kingdom Metazoa; phylum Chordata; class Mammalia; order Rodentia; family Muridae; genus Mus; species Mus minutoides. Next base: position 13,998 of record LR751251.1, read on the forward strand.
TTCAGGAATTTTTCCCCTGTGCCCATATCTTTGAGGCTTTTCCTCATTTTCTCCTCTATAAGTTTCAGTGTCTCTGGTTGTATGTGGAGCTCCTTGATCCACTTAGACTTGAGCTTTCTACAAGGAGATAGGAATAGATCAATTCTCATTCTTCTACTTGATAACCCTCAGTTGAGTCAGCATCATTTGTTGAAAATGTTTTCTTTTTTCCACTAGATGATTTTAGCTCCTTTGTCAAAGATCAAGTGACCATAGATGTGTGGGTTCATTTCTGTGTCTTTAATTCTATTCCATTGATCTACCTGTCTGTCACTGTACCTGTACCATGCAGTTTTTAATCACAATTTCTCTGTAGTACAGCTTGAAGTCAGGCATGGTGATTCCACCAGAGGTTTTTTTATTGTTGAGACGAGTTTTTGCTATCCTAGGTTTTTTATTATTCCAGATGAATTTGCAAATTGCCCTTTCTAACTCTGCGAAGAATTGAGTTAAAATTTTGATGGGAATTGCATTGATTCTGTAGATTGCTTTTGACAAGATAGTCATTTTCACTATATTAATCCTGCCAATCCATGAGCATGGGAGATCTTACCATCTTACCATCTTCTGAATTCTTTCTTCAGAGACTTGAAGTTCTTATCTTATAGATCTTTCACATCCTTAGTTAGAGTCACACCAAGGATTTTATATTATTTGAGACTATTGTGAAGGGTGTTGTTTCCCTAATTTCTTTCTCAGCCTGTTTATTCTTTGCATAGAGAAAGGATACTTATTTGTTTGAGTTAACTTTATATCCAGTGACCTCACTGAAGTTGTTTATCAGGTTTAGGTGTTCTCTGGTGGAATAAGATCTGCAAATAGTGATGTTTTGACTTCTTCCTTTCCAATTTGTATCCCTTTGATCTCCTTTTGTTTTATAATTGCTCTGGGTAGGATTTCAAGTACCCAAATTTACAAAATCAAAAACAAAAAGGGAGATATAACAACAGAGACTGAGGAAATTAAAAACAGGTTGACAACAATGGCTGTGCTCTAAGATTAAGAATCAACAAATGGGACCTCATAAAATTGCAAAGCTTCTGTAAAGCAAAGGACACTGTCAATAAGACAAAAAGGCAACCAACAGATTGGGAAAAGTTCTTTACTAATCCTAAATCCGACAAAGGGCTTATATCCAATATATACAAAGAACTCAAGTAGTTAGAATTTAGAGAACAAAATATTCCTATCAAAACTGAAGTAGAGAGCTAAACAAAAAAATTCTCATCTGAGGAATACTGAATGGCTGAGAAGCATCTAAAAAATGTTTAACAAACTTAATCATCAGCAAAATGCAAATCAAAACAGCCCGGAGATTCCACCTCACACCAGTTAGAATGGCTAAGATCAAAAACTCATGAGACAGCAGATACTGGCCAGGATGTAGAGAAAGAGGAACATTCCTACATGGGGGATTGCAAGCTGGTACAATGACTCTGGAAATCATTTCCTCAGAAAATTGGACATAGTACCACTGAAAGATCCAGCAATACCTTTCCTGGGCATATACCCAGAATATGCTCCAACTTATAATAATGACATATGCTCCACTATGTTCATAGGAGCCTTATTTATAATAGCCAGAAGCTAGAAAGAAACCAGATGTCCCTCAACAGAGGAATGGATACAGAAAATGTGGTACATTTACACAATGGAGTACTACTCAGGTGTTAAAAGCAATGAATTTATGAAATTCTTAGACAAATGGATGGATCTGGAGATATCATTCTAAGTGAGTTAACCCAATCACAAAAGAGCACACATGATATTCCCTCACCAATAAGTGGATATTAGTCCTGAAGCTCATAATACTCAGTATACAATTGGCAAAATACCTGAAACTCAAGAGGTCGGAAGACCCAAGTGTGAATACTTGAATCCTTCTTAGACAGGGTAACAAAATACCCATTGAAGGGGTTAAAAAGATAAAGTTCAGAGCAGAGTCTGACTGCCAACCTTGGAATCATCCAATAAACAACCACCAAACCCAGACACTATTGCATATGCCAGCAAGACTTTGCTGACAGGACCCTGATATAGCTACCTCTTGTGAGGCTCTGCCAGTGCCTGACAAACACTGAAGTGGATGCTCACAGCCATCCATTGGTTGAAGCTCAGGGTCTACAATGAAGGAGCTGGAGAAATTACCCAAGGAGCTGAAGGGGTTTGCAGCTCCATAGGAGGAACCACAATTTGAACTAACCAGTATTATTTGAGCTCCCTGGGACTAAACCACCAATCAAAGACAGTACATGTTGGAACTCATGGCTCTAGGTGCATATGTAGCAGAGGATGGCCGAGTCAGTCATCAATGGGAGGAAAGGCCCTTTGTTCCATGAAGGTTCTATGCCCCAGTATAGCGGAATGTGATGGCCAAGAAGTAGGAATGTGTGGGTTGGAGAGCAGGGGGAGGCAGGGAGGGGATAGAGGATTTCTGGAAAGCAAACTATCAAAGGGGAAACATTTGAAATATAAACAAAGAAGATATCTAATAAAATAAAACAAATACACACTTTAAAAAAAGAAAAGGTAAAATAATGTTAAATTGTGAAACAGATATTAAAACAATTTGATCATGTGGCCGGGAAGGTGTCTTAAGAATTAATAGCACAAACTGTTCTTCCAGTGGTTTGATTCCCAGAATCAATGTGGCAGCACCTTACAATGATCTGTAGTCCTCCCAGTTAGTGAATACAAATGATCCAACACTCCCTTCTAGCCTTGTACAGCACTCTGGACACATGTAATACACAAATGCACACAAATGCACAAAGGCAAAAAAAGATCCATACAATAAAAATAAATCTTAAAAAAGGAAAAAAATACAAAACAACAACAGAAACAAAAACAAATGTCCTTTGAATTTGGGGCATAGATGTTCAGAATTGAGAGTTCATCCTGGTAGATTTCTCCTTTAATATTTAGTGTCCTTCCCTATCTTTTTGTTAACTCTTGATTAAAGTGCATTTTAGTTGATGTTAGAATGGTCACTCCAGCTTATTTGGGGGGAACATTTGCTTGGAGAATTCTTTTCTAGCCTTTTACTTTGAGGTAGTGTCTGTCTTTTCCTCTGAGGTATATTTCCTGCATGTAGCAAAATGCCAGGTTCTGTTTATTTATCCAGTCTGTTAACCTATGCCTTTTTAATGGGGAGTTGAGTCCACTGATGTTGAGAGGTATTAAGTACCAAAGATTGGTGCTTCCTGTTGTTTTTGTTGTTAGAAGTGGAATTATGTTTGAGTGGTTCTCTTGTTTTCGGTTTGTTGTGAGAAGATTAACTTCCTGCTCTTACTTGGGTGTAGTTTCCCTCCTTGTATTGGAGTTTTTCTCAGTAGGCCTGCATTACTGGAAAGATATTGTTTAAATTTAGTTCTGTCATGGAATATCTTGGTTTCTTCATCTATGGTAATTGAGAATTTTGCAGGGTATAATAATCTGGGCTGGCATTTTTGTTCTCTCTTGGTCTATATCACATCTTCCTAAGATCTTCAGGCTTTTAGAGTCTCTGCTGAGAATCTGCTGTAATTTTGATAGGTCTGTCTGCCTTTATATGTTATTTCAACATTTTCCCTTACTGCTTTCAGTATTCTCTCTTTGTTCTGTGCATTTGGTATTTTGATTATTATGTGATGTAAGGAATTTCTTTTCTGGTCTTATCTGTGAGTGTTCTGTAGGCTTATTGTATGTTCATGGGCATCTCTTTCTTTAGGTTAGGGAAGTTTTCTTCTATAAATTTGTTGCAGATATTTACTGTTCCTTTGAGTTTGGAATCTTCACTTTACTCCATATCTATTATTCTTCAGTTTGGTCTTTTCATTGTGTCATCAATTTCCTGGATGTTTTAGGTTAGGAGCTTTTTGCATTCTGCATTTTCTTTGGCTGTCATATCATTGTTTTCTATGGTATCTTCTGCACCTGAGATTCTCTCTTCTATCTCTTGTATTCTATTGATTATGATTGCATCTGTAACTCCTCTCTTTCCTAGGTTTACTATCTCTAGGTTTATCTCCCTTTGTGTTTTCTTTAATTTTTCTATTTCCATTTTTAGATCCTGAATGGTTTTGTTCATTTCTTTCACTTTTGATTGTGTTTTCCTGTAATTTTTCAAGGGATTTTTTTGTATTTCCTCTTTAAGAACTTATACTTTTTGCCCTGTGTAATCTTGTATTTATTTAAGTGAGTTATTAATATTCTTCTTAAAGTCTTCTATCATCATCAGTTGATGGGATTTTAGATCTTAATCTTGCTTTTCAGGTATGTTGGGGTATCCAGGACATGCTGTGGTGGGAGAACTGGGTTCTGATGTTGACAATAAGTATTGGTTTTTGTTGCTATGTACTTGTGCTTGCCTCTTGCCATCTGGTAATCTCTGGTATTAACTGGCCTTGCTATCTCTGACTGGAGCCTGTCCTTCCTGTGAGCCTGTGATCTTGTCATACTGTGATCCTGGATGCATCAGAACTGCTGGAGTTTAACCTGCATCTGGTTGTGGATCAAATGGTTGGGTATCCAGAGCACAGGATACACTCTTGGTATACATGCAAACCAGAAGGAGTGTGTGTGTCTGGCTGGCCAGGGTCTCTGCTTATTGTTTCTTACTACACAGAAAATTCTTCATTAATTCAACTTAAAAAACAGAAAACACTCTTTGATGACAAGGTGGTTATATAGATATTAGCAACCCACTCACTTCTTGTGAACATTCAAAAGACTATTTCTTCCAACTTTCTATGCATGGTTGACTTTCTGAGCATGAGTCAGACACTGCTATCTTCTGTAAAAAGAAATAAAGTTCTTGGCATTGTTTACTAATGGAGTGTAACCATTACCCCAGACTCTGAGGAATTATTGAACACAGTTCAATTTTCTTTACAGTACATCTATTCTAGCTGTTAGGGCAGCTCTAACCCCCATTTATGGAACAGACATGATTTTAGAGTTATCAATAAGATAGAATATATTTCCCATAAATTTTCTTAAGATTGATCTAGGTTTATATCTCATGTAAATCAATTACTTGCCAATTTTGCAATGCAGAAATTATTCCACCCTCTCTAAGCACAGTTTCTACCAATAAAATGAAAATATGTACAACTTTTCTCCATGTTAATGTATATTTAGTGAAATAATGTGTGGGATATCCTGCTATAAGTATTGCACAATTTCAAAAGCTGTTCGTTGAGTGGAAAGTCTTTATATGACTTTCTACATTATTGTAAGGAGAGGAAAAAGGAACTTTAACAGGAAAATTCTATGCTACAAGATAGGAACTCCCATTGATCCCTGTTTGATCATCCATGCCCAATGAATTTACAGAGTAAAGCTGGAAATGAGTGTGCCTCCTTGGGATTCTTAGGTGTCTGAAGGAGTTTGTAAAAATAATTCTGCCATGGGGAAAAACGAAAAATTTCTTTCATATAACTCAAATCAATAAGTTTGATTCATTCGTATTTAATTCTCTATTTTATTTTGAATTCATTGGAATATAATCTCCCAGTTTGAGCCTCATGCCTATCATTTTCTACAGCACAGATGTTAGTCTCTGAAGCAGACAGGATATTGTTCTCCTATCTGTCAACTATGTGCTCCTCTTCCAAGACAGCAACTACCAGGAGAGACCTGAGAGGTAGCAGCAGAAGTAGCATAGGCATTCAGACATGAGAATACTGTGCACTGCAAGCCTGTACTAGAAACATAAGCTAGAAATATGCCAGTAGTTACATTTCCTGGAATGTTGAATAGATCATATAAATCATTCATCATATCAGACAGCAGAGCAATGAAGATAAGACAGAACCTACCTCAACAACTGCACTACTTATCCAGACAATCAGGGTGCAGAGAGATCACATGAATGGATTCAGTAATTAACTTTCAGCTACCTTTATTTCCAGCATTTTATTAACACACATTTATACAGATTCAGACAAGTCTCAATCTTATTCAGCAGATGTGGTTGGTGTCTTAATAGTATACTTGTATGATTAATCCATGACAATGACATTTCTATTCTCCCATATCAGGTATTGGCAAAGGAAGGGCCACATTTGACCCCTGGTATGAAAGACAATCTAAGAGTAACCACTGTCAAATGTTCCCTTAGCTCTTCTCTCTTAGGAGGTAAGGATCTCTTTTCTTCTAAATGTCAGGCTTACTTATGGTGCCAGGCGCTGCAGTAGTCACTTTATAGTATCATTTGAGTAAAACACTAACACTGAGAGCTTTTAGGGTTTGGCTAAACTTGTAAATAAATGTCTGTAGATTTGCACTACTAGAAACTTCTTTCTATTGCAGAAAGTAAGTTTCCATATGGTTCAGTTTCTTGTGTTAGTAATTTTGACTTTAAGAATTTAAATTAATTAATGCAGAACTAAAGAGTTAATTTTTAAATAAGATCCATGATTATCAAATTTAAACAAATGTTTATTAAATTTATTGCATTTATGTTGTAAAAAGACACAGATGAAGGCCTCAGATATAATTCATGCACTTTGGTTCTACAATTGAATAGCATTGCTGCACAGGTATATGATTAGTGTTATCTGACAAGCAGGCCAAACTCACTCTTGTGTGATTAGAGGTTTCTAAAAAATACAACATCTATCCTGAGGTTCAAGTGAATCCAAGGTGCTGGCTGAGCATGTGAAATAAAGCAGTCAATGGTATATGTGTGTGTGTGTGTGTGTGTGTGTGTGTTGTATGCTGTGTCAGTATGTCAGTATTATATATGTGCTTCTGTGCATATATTTATGTGTCTCTCTGTGTGTGTATCTCTGTGTGTGTCTGCGTGTTAGTGTGTGTGTTTGTGCATATAATGACAAGAATTCACAGGCTTCTGTAATAAAGAGTCCTAGTGTAGTCTCTGGTTCTACCCTAGTCTCCACATATGAGAATCATACCATAATTATCACAAACAACCTAAGTGGTGAGCAAGAAACGATCGACAAAAATCATGTAGGGACACAAGCTCCTGTGGGAAGAGATAGAAGCTCAGGTTTGAATGCATTAATTTATAGATGTGAATGGTAATTTTAGATTAAAATTTAGTAGGATAGTTGATTATTTAAATCTAGATTTCAAAAAATATTCTGGGTAAAGGATCGAAAATTTCAATTAGTTGATTATTGATAGTATGAGATCTTTGTGAAAAACAAATTTGTAAAGATTGAGTTCCTTTGATAGCAACAGTTAAGGTCTGTAGATATTTTTTAAAAAGACTAAAGGATTAGGAAATGGGGTGTAGAATAAAAACCAGGAAAATCAGTCTAGAAATAAGATATATGTAAATATAAGGTGTGGAGAAAATTAAAGTGATTTCCACAGCCTCATGCCAACAGTCTGCACCTATTTCCAAATCCCAACCTCTTCACAGGTGTTTGTGGACAAAATTTACATATTCTTGGATAGATATTTGCTTATTTTTTGTATTCTATCATCTGCTCTCACTTAGAAAATAACAAGTTGAGTCACAAACAAAAGTTGTATTTACTAGTTTCTGACAACATGGAGAAAGTGTACTTACTGCCACAAAATAAACCAAAGCAATTACTCAACTGGCTTTCCTTTTTTCCCCCTCTCAGCCATCCAACATTATCTCATCACATTCATCCTCCCCCAACCCTACTGCTCCAAGAGGATGCCTCTGCACCCCTGCCAGGACTCAACACTCCCTGGAGCTACAAGTCTCTTCAGGGTTATGCTCTTCTTCTCCCACTGAGGCCACGCCGGGCAGTCCTCTACTGTATATGTCCTAGGGGCCTCAGAGCAGCAGGTGTATGCTGCCTGGTTGCTGGCTCAGTGTCTGAGAGATCTCAGGGGTCAATTAAGACTGCTGGTCTTCCTATGGTGTTGTCCCCTCCTCAGCTTCTTCCAGGTTTTCCCTAATTCAAGCACAGGGGCCCCTGACTTCAGTCCATTGGTTAGGTGTAAGTATCTGTGCCTGTCTCAGTCAGCTACTGGTTGGGCCTCTGGAGGATAGCCAATGCTAGGCTTCTGTCTGTAAGCACAATAGTAATAGAGTGAGGCCTTTGAGCATCTTCTTGAGATGGATCCTAATTTGGACCAGTCACTGGACCTTCTTTCTACCAGTCTCATCTTTATTTTTGTTCCTGTAGTTCTTTTAAACAGGAACAATTCTGGGTCAGAGTGTTTGATTGTGGGATGGCAACCCTGTCTTTCTACTGGAGGAAGATTCTGTGAGTTCTCTCTCACCACTGCATATCATCTAAGGTCCCTCCCCTTGATTCCTGAGAGTCTCTCACCTACCATGTCTCTGGTACTTTCTAGAGGTTCCCCCATCTCCCCCCACCCCCCAGCTTGCATATTTTCATTCATTCTGCTGGCCCTTGGGGCTTCACTTCTGTTAACCCCAATACCAGATCATGTTCCTCTTTTCTTCTTTCCCTCCCCTCTCCCACTCAGGTCCCCTCTCCCTCTGTCCCCATGTGGTTACTTTATTCTTCCTCCCAGCTGGAATTGAAGAAGCCTCACTTGGACCCTTTGGCTTGTTAACCTTCCTGAGTTCTGTGGATTGTATCCTGGATATCTGTACATTTTTTTTGGCTAATATCCATTTATTAGTGAGTACATTCCATGCATGTCATTTTGGGTCTGAGTTACCTCACTCTAAGCTTTAGGAAGTTGCTTGGACCTGGAATTTGCATGTAGTTCACAGGAAGAGTTCATGTGCTAGGAAGTCTGCTCCTAGATATAGCTATGTTGGGGCAGTAGAACTTTTAAGAAATGGTGTCTTTATAATCTCAAAAAATTAAAGTACAAAAGAAGAATGTTATAAAAATGAAAAGAAGTGGGCCAGCCACAAGGCATGTGAGTTATAAGTATTAGTAGGCCAACCAATTCATATATTGTTAGGAATGTGTGACTAGATTAGGTACTGTGTGACTGCTATTCAGAATGTTTGCCCCTTCCACAATACATTAGGACTTTGGGCCCATTCTATTTAGGTCTTCAGACAGAAGATTCTGGATCAACAGAGTTTAGAAGGGATAGGTACATAACACCCTTTTCTTATAAAGTATCTTTCAGTAGGTTTTATTTTAAAGTAAAATAAATTTGATTAAGAAAGGTAGAGACAAAAATCTTTTTGAGCCTCTAATTTAGGGCTTGGATATATAGGTCAGTGAGCAAGTTTTTTTTTTTTTTCTGCAAATATGAAGATCTGAGTTTCAATCTCAAGAACCATAGAAAAGCCAGGCATGGACATATACACACACCTCTTCTTGTAACCCTGCATTGCTATTTGTAGACAGGTAGATACCAGGAGCTTGCTGACCAACCAGTCTGCCACAATGGTGATCCTCTAACTCAATAAGAGAACTTCCTTCAAGGTAATAAAGCTGAGGACAGTAGAGGAAGATATCTGAAATTGTCCACTGGCCTTTCATGGGTGCATGCACACTTCTATGCATCTGCTTTATTCCCATTCACAAAGAAGAACAAGGAAAATATCATCATCATCATCATCATCATCATCAACAACAACAACAACAACAATAACAGCATACACAGACACACAGAGGACACCCTACAAACCCAGTAGATTTTTCTTTTATCATATTCTTTCCTTATCTTCTGTAAACAGGGTGTCTCTACAACCAAACAATTCTACATCTGCTTGTGTATATTTAGATTGTAAAGTCACACAAAGAGACCTTTTGAAAGGAAAGCCTTTTTACTTTATTGCATACATATCATGCAGCCATGTTATCTAATATGTTATATGGAAAGATAAGATGCTACAATCATTGAATCAAGGACTATGATTAGGGGAGCTGAACTAGACTGGCTCATTTACAAGTTTTCAAGTATAGGAGCAAAACTGCTTTAGGTTTAGACATTGTGCTTTCAAGCACATACTCCTGTTCAGAGCGCATTCCTTTCCCTTTATTCTTGTGTTGAACAAGTTAACACATGTGTAAGTCATTTGACACCCTTGAAAAGCAATGTGCACATAGTAAATACTGTTATATATTTGTTTTCTAGCTTCAAAGATTACTAAGAAACATGTGGATACCACTTAATATCCAGGGAATCTTACTTAAAATTCTTTTCTAAAGAATCGTGTGTGTGTGTGTGTGTGTGTGTGTGTGTGTGCACATGCCCATATATATGCTTGTATGTTTTATTACATATTTGGAGCAGTGCCTGTTTACAAAGTCTTAGTTCCTTTGGACTTAGTTGTTAAGCAGATTTTAAAAATGTGTTTCTTTTCTCAGTATCTGTTTGACTTACTGTCACTAGATGGCAGAAATGGATCCTACTTCTGTGGGAAAATAAGAGTTCATTTTGCATTCCAGAAGGACACAAAAAAGCTTCCCACAGACAATGTTTACGGGCTTTTTTTGTTTTGACATTTCTTCTGAATACATTAATGTTTTTGGAAATTCCCTGTTAGGTCCCCTGCAGGGGTATGCTGAAAAGTGATCTTGGCTTACATAGAAGGAAGGATGGCTTGCATTATGCATTTTGCATTTCAGTTTATAATTTTAGAATCCAATACTACTTAACTGAAGTGGGGGTACAAGGAAAGAGTAGAGTTAAACACTGAGAAAAATCAAGAATCTGTGTCATATTGCTAGAACAGTGCCATTATAATATTTCATCTGTGCAAGAAATGGCTTTATTGTAATCCATTCTCTTTACAGTATGTGTTGCTGGCAGCTAACGTGTCAAATATGAATATATTGTAAAATTTTCTACACAAGTTCTTTTTCTGAAGAAAAGGTTGTGTTTTTAAAGTTTCTTTTTTTCTTCCAAAATTATTTATTTATATATATATTTTTAGTGCATTATCACCTCCTTGTCAAATCAGAGGGGGGAGTAGGACTTCGTGGAAAAGTCATCCTCAAAATAATGTTTGAGAAGAGTAATTTATCTCCATGAGATAATCAGTGATTTTTACCTGCTCCCTACACCTGCTGCTCATAGCCATTCTTCAGAGGCCCTGGGCAGGACTGGCTCTGACTCTGTGGCATTGTGCTCATGCTGAAAGTGTGGTGGCAAGCCAGTGTGCCCGTGCACCATTTAATACTTTGATAAATAATCTCATCTTCTCAGAATTATTTTTGTTCCTCTTGGAACAAATTTTTAGCACCATTAGTATTGTATTTGGGCTATGGAAAAGCTAGATTTAGTGTACATTTATTTGCTTAAAATGTAATTTTAAAATATATGTTTCATGTAGTTGTGGCTGTGGGAATTCCAAAGCCATAGGAAGAAATGCTTGGTGAATTCATTTGCATACCAATACCCAGAATGCTTTTCCAGCTCACTGCTATTTAATCTAAGTCAGCTGGTGTCAGAGCCCTGGGAACAACTGAAGAATTTTGACATGCTTCTTTGTGCATGCATCAAGTTCCTTTTCTGCATGAAGTGCACAGTGAAACCTCAAATTTTCATCTTTAATATGAATTTTTCTATAAAGCTTTGAATATTTTAAAATCCATTTTCAACTTTTCTTTAAACATTCTTATAATACAAGGCTCAGATTACAATTTTAATAATCTTTTAATTGATAAGCACATTACATTGAGTCATTTGAATGCAAGGAGGAGACTTAGAAGGGAACATTTTCCCATTCTGAGGAAGGTCAAATGGAAGATAGTTTTGGAACTTTGGAGAATCTGTAGATCTGCTATGTGAAAGATGATAGTGTCTCCTAAAAGGCAAGGGTGAGAAAAATCTAAGGAAAATTAGAATCATGTAGACTGACAGCAAGTATGAGTTTGAAAGTTTGCATTTTCTGGAATGGGCCAAGTGCTAAAGCAAAGTTAATTATAACCACGTGACAGTAATAAAGGTTACATTAATGTACTCATAACAATATTATTGTTGACAAGATTTTAAAGGTCCTAATTTTTATTCAGATTTGCAATTATTAAAACAAAATTCTTCCATAGCATTGAAATCGCAAGGGGGATGGAGAGAAATGAGTGGGTTTTGGTTAAATAAAATTGCTTGTGTGAAGATAATTGTTACCTATGTGTAATTTAGTGCATGGAGGTTCATTCTACTATGTCTATGTAAGTTTTGATCCACTTAGAATATTTTGCAAGTAAGTTACAGAAATGAGGAAGAAATTATAAATAAAAAGGTATGGAGAAATGAAAACATAAGTCACAAGAAACCTAGGCATTTAAGTTTAATCTGTGCTTTGTTCCCTTAAAAAGCCATAAAAAATATGTCCTTAGGTATTTTATTATACATAACAGTGCAAAACAATTTGCTAATTAATAAAATAGAAAAGAGAAGGCTTGCAAATATCTTCTGTTTCTTTTTCTTTTTCCATTTGTTTTCACTGCAATGCTATCTCTACTGACCATCTTCTAGAACCTACACCATAGCATTCAAAGTTCCTTTTCATAAAAATTACATCTGATCTTCTAGTAGTTTGTTTGGCTGTTAGCCTGAGAGTCTCTATACTGATTGATGCAACTATACCATTCTGGACATATACTCAAAGAACCAGCAAATATTTTCACATGTACATTTATTATTGCTGTCTATGATATGGGTATCTTAGAAAAAAAAATTATGATACACAATGAAACACAAGTATTCTGAGTGAGATGATTCAGCTTCAGAAACACAAATTCTGTGTTATATTGCTTTCATGTGAAAAACCTAACTTCAAATGATCAAAATGTATGCCTCAGTAGGAGGAAAAATGATTTTAAGTAAGGGACTTAGAAAAGGCCTAGAAGACTTGGAAATAACAAGGGCACAATATCTTTAAGTCTAGGAGCCACAAGGAAGAGAACAGACCACAGTGGGAGGGTAAAGGCTATGAAATAATGGTCTAGTCAGAGAATCAGGTCAAGGAATGTGGGGGTGGGCAATCAACCAAGATGAAACATGTAGGGATATGGTATATGGAAAATTGTTAATTAATCTAATTTAAAACCTAAAATACTTGCTTAAATACTTAAAATAGTAGTGAAATAAGAAGCTGAAATGTTCATTGTTATGTTTTGGACCACCTCATCTTTCTCTTTCTTATATTTTCCAGTTTCTTTCCTAAGGGTCTTCAAAGAATTGTTATTATGTTCTCTTTTTCTCTCCTAACCATGCTGACATTTGTTTAAATCAGAGGGGAAAACAATAACAGAGATCCAGAGAATAATTAAACATTCATATATTATGTTCTGTGAGGAGATATAGTGGTTTAGAATTTTCACTCATAACATGATATGCACCTCAGGCTATGCTGAATAAAATACAGGAAGTCACCACACTTAGTTGTGCTTTTTCATTGTACTCTTAATATGCTCTCAGTTTCACCGACATGATTTAATTGACTTATTATTTTCTATTCTGTAACTTTTTTTTTTTTTTTTTTTTGGTTTTTCAAGACAGGGTTTCTCTGTATAGCCCTGGCAGTCACTTTGTAGACTAGGCTGGCTTGTTTTTTTCATTCAATTGTTTTTGAAGGTTTGCCTTTCTTTACATCTTTACATTTATAGTTTATTTGTTTTATAATTATTTTAACAGAAGATTATTTTCACAAATATATAATAATCCACTATATTCTTACATCCAGAGCCATGCATATTATTTCCAATTGTCATTTATTTCTAGGTAATTTGTTCTTTAAAATAACGTCACATTTCATCCTCTAGTATATCTATATAAATGGCAAATGTGAATCTAAACATCAAGGAATTTATGTCTCACAGAATAGACGTGTCTGCAATTTTTCTAGTGAAAGCCAAATAGTTTTTCATATTGGGCATCATGTCAGTGTTGGTGATGGCAGATTCTTGTCAGATCTGAATTTCAATATTGGGACTCATTTTCCTTATTCCATATTTTCTTGAGCAATTCACTCACATAACTGTGATTCCATCTTCCACTCAACCTTCACTGAGCCTACGTTCACAAAGAAAGAAGCAGAGGACCACCTCTCAATGACTTGAATTACAGCAACCTGTACCTGATGTTTTCTATTTTCACTTGCAGTATAATTTGTCTCTTTTCTTATCTCTGTTTTGCTTTCCTTTTCAGTATTTGCTTGTTTATATTTTCAAAATCTGCCCTTGCAATGCACACTTTATCCTGACTTCTTCTCTTTGTTTGTTCTCTTTCTGGGACCTTTGCATGACTGATGGAGTCTACTGTAGTATCAAAGAACCCAAAGTGAACTGTGTTCTCTCTTTTTTTTCTCTTTACCTCATTCATCTCCCCCACTGAACTTAGTATTTCTTTAGCATTCTGTTTAGACTGAAAGGTACTAAGAAACAAACATAAAATCATCCAGCAATGTATTTCTGAGCATGTTTTTTGTTTTTTTTTTTTTTTGTATTTCTATTTAGTTATCCACAGTTTGTAATTTATAAAACACCAAGAAATGGGTTTCTCTGAGTGTTTATCATTGTTTTAAAAATTATGTTTCTTCTCTCTTCAAAGAACTAACAAAGGATTCCCAGAGGCACATAGAAAATTCCAAAGTCTGTTGTACCTTGGCAAACACCTAACCTTAACCCAAGATGACCCTGAACTTGAGGCAACTGTCATGTCTCAGCTTCCCAAGTGCTGCAATAGCAGGACTTCAGCATCTAGATCATCTTTTATTTATCTTTTCCCTACAGCCATCCCAGGCTACTAAACCCAGGAAAACTCTCAATTACCATAGATGGAGAAACCAAAGTATTTCATGACAAAAGCACATTCACACAATATCTTCCCACGAATACAGCCCTTCAAAGGAAAATAAAGGAAAAACTCCAACACTAGGAGAGAAACTGTGCCCTAGAAAAAGCAAGAAAGTAATCCTTCAAGAAACCTGAATGAAGACAGCTACAAGAACAGAAGCCCAATACTAACAACAACAAAAATAACAGGAAGTAACAATTTCTTTTCCTTAATATCTCTTAATGTCAATGAACTCAATTTCCCAATAAAAACTCAGACTAACAGACTGGCAACACAAACAAGAGCCAATATTTTGCTGCATATAGAAAACCTACCTCTGAGACAAAGACAGGTACTACCTCAGAGTAAAAGGCTGGAAAACAACTTTCCAAGCAAATAGTCTGAAGAAACAAGCTGGAATAGCCATTCTAATATTGAATAAAATCGACTTCCAACCGAAAGTTATCAAAAAAGATGAGGAGGGGAACTTCATACTCATCAAAGGTAAAAATCTTCCAAGATGAACTCTAAATTCTGAATATCTATGCTCCAAATGCAAGGGCAGCCACATTCATTAAATATACTATAGTAAAGCTCAAAGCACATATTGCACCACACACAATAATAGTGGGAGACTTCAAGACCCCACTTTTATCAATGGACAGATCCCGGAAATAGAAACTAAACAGAGACAAATTAAAACTAACAATGTGAACTAGTTTGAAACAAATGGATTTAACAGATATCTACAGAGCATTTTAACCTAAAACAAAAGAATATACAAACTTCTGAGAATCTCATGATACATTCTCCAAAACTGACCATATAATTGTTCTCAAAATGGGCCTCAACAGATACAAAAATATTGAAATGATCCTATCAGATCCTATCAGATCACACCAGACTAAAGCTGATATTCAATAAAAACTGAAATAAAAGAAAGCCAACATTATTGTGTAAAATGAATAACACTCTACTCAATGATAACTTGATCAAGGAAGAAATAAATAAAGAAATTAAAGACTTTTTATAGTTTAATGATAATGAAGCCAAACTTATGGGACACAATGAAAGTAGTCCTAGGAGGAAAACTCATAGCTTTGAGTGCCTCCAAAAAGAAACTAGAGGGAACACACACTAGCAGCTTGACAGCAAACCTAAAAGCTCTAGAACAAAAGGAAGCAAATTCACCCAAGAGGAATAGACTGCAGGAAATCAAACTTAGTGCTGATATCAACCAAGTGGAAACAAAAAGAACTATACAAAGAATCAATCAAACCAGGAGCTGTTTTTTCTGAGAAAATCAACAAGATAGATAAACCCTTAGCCAGACTAACTAGAGGGCACAGGGAAAGTATTCTAATTACAAAATCTGAAATGAAAAGGGAGACATTATAACAGAACCTGAGGAAATTCAAAACATCATCAGATCCTACTACAAAAGGCTATACTCAACAAAAGTGGAAAACCTGGATGAGGTGGACAATTCCCGAGACAGATAGCAAGTACCAAAGTTAACTCAGCATCAGATTAACAATCTAAACATTCCCATATCCCCTAAATCAATTGAAGCAGTCATTAATAGTCTCTCAACCAAGAAAATGCCCAGGACCTGATGGGTTTAGTGCAGAGTCCTATCAGACCTTCAAAGAAGACCTAGTTCCAATTCTCCTCAAACTATTTTACAAAATAGAAACAGAAGGTACTCAACCCAATTCATTCTATGAAGCCACAATTACTCTGATACCCAAACCAGAAAAAGATCAAAGAATGAGAACTTCAGACCAATTTTTCTTATGAACATCTATGCAAAAATACTCAATAAAATCCTCACAAATGGAATCCAAGAACACATCAAAATGATCATCCATCGAGACCAAGAAGGCTTAATCTCAGGGATGCAGGGATGGTTTAATATATGGAAATTCATCAAAGTAGTCCTCTATATAAACAAACTCAAATTCAAAAACCACATGATCATCTCATTAGATGTTGAGAAAGCATTTGACAAAATCCAACACCCATTCATGATAAAAGTCTTGGAGAGATCAGAAATTCAAGACCCATACTTAAACATAATAAAAGCAACCTACAGCAAACCAGTGGCCAACATCAAACTAAATGGAGAGAAACTGGAAGCAATCCCTCTAAAATCAGGGCCTAGACAAGACTGCCTACTATCTCCCGACTTATTCAATGTAGTATTTGAAGTCCTAGCCAGAGCAATTAGACAACAAAAGGAGATCAAGGGGATACAATTTGGAAAGGAAGAAGTCAAAAATATCACTATTTGCAGATGATATGATATCATATATAAGTGACCATAAAAATTCCACCAGAGAACTCTTAAACCTGATAAACAGCTTCAGTGCAGTAGCTGGATATAAAATTAACTCAAACAAATAAGTGGCCTTTCTCTACTCAAAGGATAAACAGGCTGAGAAAAAAATTAGGGAAACGACACCCTTCACAATAGTCACAAATAACATAAAATACCTTGGTGTCACTCTAACTAAGGAAGTGAAAATTCTGTATGATAAGAATTTCAAGTCTCTGAAGAAAGAAATCAAATAATTTCTCAGAGGATGGAAAGACCTCCCTTGCTCATGGATTGGCAGGATTAATATAGTAAAAATGGTTATCTTACTGAAAGCAATCTACAGATTTAATGCAATTCCAACTCAATTCTTCAGAGAGATAGAAAGGGCAATATGCAAATTCATCTGGAATAACAAACAACCTAGGATAGCCAAAACTATTCTTAACAATTAAATAACCTCTGGTGAAATCCCCATGCCTGACCTCTAGCTGTAATATGGAGCAATTTTGATAATAACTGCATGGGTCTGGTGCAGTGACAGACAGGTAGATCAATGGAATTGAATTGAAGACCCAGAAATGAACCCACACACATATGTTCGCTTGATCTTTGACAAGGGAGCTAAAACCATCCAGTGCAAAACAGCATTTTCAACAAATGGTGCTGGCTCAACTGGTGTTATCATGTAGAAGAATGTGAATTGATACATACTTATCTCCTTGTACAAAGCTCAAATCTAAGGAACTCCACATAAAACCAGAGACACAGAAACTTATATGGGAGAAAGTAGGGAAAAACCTCGAAGATATGGGCACAGAGGAAAAATTCCTAAACAGAACAGCAATGGCTTCTGATGTAAGATCGAGAATCTACAAATGGGACCTCATAAAATTGAAAAGCTTCTGTAAGGTAAAAGATACTGTCAATAAGACAAAAAGGCCACCAACTGATTGGGAAAGGATCTTTCCCAATCCTAAATCAGATAGGGGACTAATATCCAATATATACAAAGAACTCAAGAAGCTGGAATCTAGAAAATGTGGAGCTCCTTTATCCACTTAGATTTGAGCTTTGTACAAGGAGATAAGTATGGATCAATTCACATTCTTCTACATGATAACCACCAGTTATAATTATAACCTATTAAAAAATGGGTTACAGAGCTAAACAAAATTCTCAACTGAGCAATACAGAATGGCTGAAAAGCACCTAAAAAAGGTTCATTACCCTTAATCATCAGGAAAATGCAAATCAAAACAACCCTGAGATTCCACCTTATAACAGTCAGAATAGCCAAGATAAAAAAAAAAAAATCTAAGTTTACAGCAGTTGCTGGCCACGATGTGGTGAAAGAGGAATACTCCTCCATTGCTGGTTAGATTACAAGCTTGTACAGCCACTCTGGAAATCAATTTGGTGGTTCACCCCAAAATTGGACATAGTACTACAGGAAGATACAGCAATGCCACTCGGGCATATACCCAGAAGATGTTCCAACTTCTAATAAGGACACATGCTCCACTACTTTCATAGCAGTCTTATTTATAATATCCAGAAGCTGGAAAGAAGCCAGATGTCCCTCAATAGAAGAATGCATACTGAAAATGTGGTACATTTACACAATGGAGTACTACTCAGTTATTAAAAACATTGAATTTATGAAATTGTTTGGCAAATGGAGGAATCTAGAGAATATTATCCTGAGAGAGGTAATCCAATCACAAAAGAATACAGATGATATGCACTCACTGATAAGTGAATATTAGCCTAGAACCTTAGAATACCCAAGATACAATTTGCAAAACACATGAAACTCAAGAAGAAGGAAGACCAAAGTGTGGATACTTTGATCCTTCTTAGAATTGAGAACAAAATCTCCATGAAAGAAGTTACAGAGACAAAGTTTGGAGCTGAGACAGAAGGAAGGACCATCCAGAGACTGCCCCACTGGGGGATCTCTCTCATGAAACAACCACTAAACTCATACACTATTGTATATGGCAGCAAGATTTTGCTGACAGTACCCTGTTATAGCTATCTTTTGTGAGGCTATTCCAGTGCCTGGCAAATACAGAAGTGGATGCTCACAGTCATCTATTGGATGGAACACAGGGCCCCCAATGAAGGAGCTGGAGAAAGTCCTCAAGGAGCTAAAGGTGTCTGAAACCCTATAGGAGAAACAACAATATGAACTAACCAGTTCAACAATATGAACTAACCCAGAGCTTGTGTCTCTAGTTGAATACATAGCTGAGGATGGCCTAGTAGGCCATCAATGGGAGGAAAGGTTCTTGGTCTTGTGAAGATTTTATTTCCCACTATAGGAGAGTGCCTGGGCCAGGATGTGGGAGTGTGTGGGTTGGGGAGCAGAGTGTGGTGAGGGTATAGGGAGGGGAAAGGGGATAGTATTTGAAATGTAAATGAAGAAAATATCGAATAAAAAATTCTACTAAGTTAAAAAAAAGAAAGCACAATTAGTTATTCTTTTTTTTTCAGCAGTTCAAATTAATACAATTAATGAATCTTTTATTAGGAAATATGTACTATGCTTAATGCTTTATTGATGTTTGTTACCACTATGACTGGTAGGATAGAGAGTTATCTTAGAAAGCATTTCATGTATCTAAAGATGTATTTACCATTTAAATAATTTTGAATTAACTTGAAGTGTTTCACTAAGATTTCAACACTGAAGTATACATTTACAGAACTGAATTCTCATTTTTGTTTTATATACCTATAAATAACAACTCAAATATCCACCAGGATTATCAAGGTGCTTTTTATTAAAACACTCTGACTCTGGCAAAGTTCTCTCTTTAGTTTATGTACTATTGATCCTCAACTCAATAAAGAGAAACATAAAATTCTCATAATGATTATGCTCCTACTCTAGAATCTGGGGCTTATTTGATGTTGCTGGTCCATATTATTTATCTCACTTTAAATGCATTTTTCCACTGTACATTGACATTTTTTCATTGTACATATACTCAAAGAAGTTGTGTGTGGTTCGTGGCTGAAAACAGTTCTAGAGAAGTGTTCTAAAATCTGTTTGTGCATAAACTAGCCCCTGTCCCTTACTGCTAACATGCATTCTTCTAACTACCAATCAAAACCTGTTGAAGTAAAAATCATTATCAGAACTCTCTTCCTCCCTTAATTTCATAGTTGTAGTCTTATAATCCTACTTCATACTGGTTTATTATGCTGTAAGTTTTATTGTTGGATGTTTGGTCAGTCACTTTTCTGTTGTATATGACATTTATTTAGTGCTCATTTTTCTCATGTTGAAAAAAATTAAGTTAACAAAAACATTTCAACTGTTCTTAAAGTAGCTCTATGGTGCTATTGTCTAGATAGCATAAAAACAGTTTCCACTTTTATTCCAGACCCCCAGGCAAACAATCTCTGCTAGCTACTTGTCCAACACTGAAATACAAACCTGACAATCCACTATTTGGATATCCACAATTCTGTGATCGTTCAGAGTCTTGTATTTAAGTCAAAGCTATAATAAGAAATATAATGCCTATCTTATGTTTCACTATCATTCTGGCCTCTGAGATATTGGAATGTGCTTTCAGAAACATAATTTGGTATTGAGGAGTTTTAATCCAGCAGCATAGCTGCTCTGGCAAGAGATCATATCCAAAGACCTCTAAGTCTATATAATCTGGCTGGAATACAGACACGTCTTTAGTACATACATTTATTACCTAACAATGAAGATCATGTTAATATGTAGAAGGAAGCAGCTATACTTGAAAGTGACATCTAATTGAGGGGTAGGCAAAGTTTTGAATCAGAGAAAGAACTGAGAGAATAAGTCAGTAATAGGAAATGCCCAACTTTCATGAGATCAGATAAGACTGAGAAACTACTTAAGAGCAGAGCAGAGAGCAATCTCAATCAATTCTGTTCAGGTGGTGAAATTCAGTCAGTGCAGTTTGGGGATTTGAGTTGGGAGTCAGTGCAGTGAGCGCAGTGAAGTAGAGTTTAATTCCTTTGGGAGTTCATGCATTTCAGGGCAGGTCAGCAGAAGCAATTGAAACCAGAGAATAAGAAGGAGCCAGAAGATTATAATGAATTGCCAGAGTTAGTTTGAGGTAAAGCAGAGCATTTCATTGAGGAGTGGAGAGAAGCTGGATTGAATCAGTCAGCATGGAGAGGAATTTGAGCCAGAACAATTGAGTTGAATCAGCCAGTTAGAGTTCAGAAAGGACTAGAAAAGGTGATTTTATTTAGCAGTAACCCTCACAGATGACAATTATATTAGACAATTAAAAATACTTTTACAGTCTGGCAGAGATGAAGCCAGTGAGTAGTCTTGTGAGGAAGTAGAAAAATCAATAGGTAAGATAATAGAAGGTAGTAGACAAAAATCATTTACTTTCCCTTAGACATTCTTACCTGAAGATGAGTTAATCTTTTTGAATAGTTTAATAAAATGTGGTTATGGCTGTTAAGTTTGGGGATATAAGGCTTTTAAAATTAATTGGCTTTTTTTTTCTACTCACATTTCTTAATAAGAGAATAGTTTCAAAGAAATTTAGCCTCATTAAGTTCTTCTTTGGGCATCAGCAGTCTTTAGATTCAAATGTTTTCCAATTAAGTCTGCAGGCCAGTAATGAACCTTCAACCTAACCTATCAAGTGATATGAACATTTAGGTTGTTGTCAATATTACTTCTAATTTGACCCTTAAGTAGTATATATTTTAAGCAGTTTTTACAAAAATGTAGCTTTGGAAAAAATTCATAAATATTTCTATTGTGAATTCATTTTGACAATAGCAGGATTCAACCTAATCCAGTTTTGTGAACTAGGTTTCAGAAACAGAGCATAGGCAATGAAGAGTGTTGAAGGAAGGATCTCAGGAATACCCAGGTCCTAGATTCTGGTAATTTAGGGAAGAAGTAACCTTGATTCTTTTCTTGAAGGGGGTGGCTATTTCAGAAAGCTGATGAGTTAAACACTTTTTGGAAAGGTGTTTAATGTCTGAAGCAATAAATGGAAGCAAATTTTCCTAATTTCTAGTATACAAGTAAATGTAAACTTACCGTTCTTTGCCAATTATAGGAAGGTTATCAGGTCCAATGCTCAAGGAACTTTCTTTCTCTCTTTCTCTGTCTTTCTTTCTCTCTGTCTTTCTCTTCCTCTCCCCCCTCTCTTTCTCTCTCTCTCTCTCTCTCTCTCTCTCTCTCTCTCTCTCTCTCACACACACACACACACACACACACATACACACACACATACACACACACACACTTCTGATACAGCACTAAGATTAATTCTATGTTATTTGCATAACTGTTGATATTGGAATCTTTTTTTTACCATAGACAAAAAGTATCATAGACAATATAAGCACTGAATAGTCTATTATCTCATGTAGTAGGGTTTATGAACAGTTGTACACTGAAAGAAATATTGTATGGCTTTTGAGTGGATCAAATTGTGAACCTCATTTTGATGTGCACACATCTTACCTCTTACCTCATGTCATGGAGCCAAACTTTCAGATTGGCCCATGAGTCTGAGTTTTGCCCAGCCACTAGGGTGATGAAACACTGCTGGCGAGGAGAAAACCAGATGCTAGACTGAGTTTACCTGACATGCCACTGTCTGGTACTGGGCTTTAGGGAAATGTCAATACACAGCCTCAGGTAGTAGGAAGCTCCAGGCATTCAGTCGCCACTGGAAACCGGCACAGAGGAGTCAGGAACAAATGATGGGGCTCCATGGGGCCAGTGATTAGTTCGGGACTGGGGGCTCCCAAACTCCTGGACATCTAGCTAGTGCACTGCCAGGTCCGCAAGGTGTAGGGAATGTATTGGGGGGCTCACAGGCTGAGGACAATGACCAGCCCAGGGTCAGGGGATTGGGAACTCCAGCTTAGCTCATTGGCAATTGTGCTAACCTGGCTGTGGTTGACTGGGAGAAGAGAGGGACTGTCTGCTGCGGGTTTAGACAGTGTAGTTGAAGGCCTTTTCATGCTCCCCAAAATGTGTGGATTGTGGTCACCTGTTCTGTGTCAGCTAGTGGGCAGAAGGGAGGCACTTACCATCTCAGATGGGTACCTGGATGAGGGGCTCTCAGACCCACTCAACCTTACCAAGTTTTCCTACATGGTCCATTGTTCCACAGGGCCTACCTCTTATTGATCTCTCTGGACCACAGTTCTTATCAAGCAATATTCCCTGGACAGCTGGCTCTGACATTAGCCATCTGGAACTTATATTCCCTAGGGATGCCCATTATAGAAATTCTCAAGTCCTCAATGTCACCTTTAGAGAATCTATATATCATTTAATGAGGCATGCAGTAACACATTGCAGTAATATTTTTTGCAGTTTTGGCAAAAATATATTTTTTGAGGAATATATAGTTGTCTTTTAAGAGAAACTACCCACAGCAAAAACTAGAAAAAAAAAGTTGTACATTCCTAAGAAGTAAGAGAAAACACAAACCAAGCAATTATTATGTGCCAGGAATGAAATTAGTTGCTCTGAACGCAGTAGTTCATCACCCTGAAAGGTACAAGCCAGAGATTGGAGTGTTCTACATGTACAGTAAGTTCCTCAAGAAAAAACAAGCAACAACATAAAATTTCTCAATCATATGCATTTGTTTTTCAACATGTGCATACTGCCGACTTTCTGGGATTATGATATCATTTTCCATATAGATATGGTAAGATATAGGACCACATATTGCCAAATCACATACATAAACATTATTAGGCCTGATGAATATGTGAATATGATTCTATGATATAACATGATAAATTATACAAAGAAATTGCACACCCAGTTCTTCAGGGACAAATAAAAGAGCCAGCACATTTTCCCAAGGAAGAAAGGAAAGATTTCATAGCTCAGGGAAAAACTTAAGTGGGGACATACAGTATGATTGGATGCTCTAAAAGGACTCTACATATCCACATGGTCACTTTGTGTATGTTGAGTCCTACCTATACTGTGAGGAATTTACAAGGAATAATTTCAAATATTTTTCCTTTGTACTCAGACTCTTGAGAAGGAAGAGGAAGCAGGAGTAACAGATATAAAGTAGGGGAACAGAAAAAAAAGTGAGATATGAAATAGAATTCAGCAAAGAGTGTACTTGGAGGTACATGTAAAAGAAACAGGCAATAAAGACAGCACTAGAAATGTCAGGGAAATAATGAAGGGAAGCAGAAAAAGTATAGATAGATATCAGAGAGCAGGAGGTGAAATATAGGAAACAAAGGAGGTAAGAGGCTAAGGAGGTAGGAGAATTGAAGAAATTTATTGTATTTTGATTTATGTTGCTGCAATATAAACATCATCTCTTATGACAATTTGCATGCATGCTTTCTTACAAAAACAGAAAAAAAAATATTGAAAGTAGCTAAAATAGAGAATAGCATGTATTTCCTTTCCATGTATATTCACTCATGGCTTCAAATGTTGGAAATAAAGCTAAGGAGAATTGTAGGCATCAGCATTCAGGTGTCTTATCTTCTTGTATATGCCTATTCCACACTGCTTCCCTGGTGCTGTTATATAACATAAACCAAGAGCAACTTCAGAAAGCACTCAGTTTACATAGAGGGCCCCAGAAAGGATCTCACGTGGGAATCTGAAAGTAGGAAATGAAGCAGAGACCATGGAGGAGAAATGCTTACTGATTTGATACTAAGATTATTTTCCTTTCTGATATGGCCCAGAGTGTCTAAGAGTGACACTGCCCACAGTGGCCTGGGGACTCCTACATCAATTAACAGTCAAGAAAATGCTCCACAGACATGTAATGTCCATAAGTCAATCTGATGGATCCAGTTACCCAGTTGAGATTCTCTCCTCTCAACCACCTCAAGTTGACAAACTAGCCACCAGAGAGTTTAATGTGCATTTCAAAAACTAAGATTCATGATGACGATGTGGAGTCCATCTTTTTAATATGACCAATTAGGCAATAGCAAATTGTCATCCCTGACAACATATACATACGAATAAGTTTACACAGACTTAGCAAGTTGTATTTATATATTTGGATATATATATATATATATATATATATATATATATATATATATATATATACACATGCGTGTTACAATTGATTTTAAAAGCTACATGTTTAAAAGAAGGGTTACAGGTTGGAGCAAAGGAAAGTGGGAAAGAATGTAATCATAGTATAAAATCATAAAACTAAAATAAATAATTTTTAAAATTAAATTTTAATATTTTGTATAATATGAACAACTATTTTGGTATTTAAAATAAAGCATGGGTTTTTTTATCTTTAGGTGATATATTTGATGAGATCTAACAATTTTGATGTTTAAATCGTTCTATAAAGGATTGCACTGTGTGCTTTCAGCAAACACAGGGCATCTTTAAGGAAATGTTTTATTAGGCTTTATAGGTGAAAATTCCACTTCTGTTTCTGAAGTGTTTCAATCTCATTCCCACTTATTTTCTATTATGGACACAGTCATAATGTCTTTAAGCCCCACCCCCATCTGTCTCTCTCTGTCTCTTCACACACACACAGAGGCAGGAGTATTATAACAGAAGGACTTCAGGGTGTGGTAGTCTTTTCTGACCCTATAGCTATAAACTCTTGCAACACATAACAAACAGTCGATCAGACAAATGACAAACATTGTCTGTATTCTCTGTGCACTTGGCACGGATTTTTCATATTGTACATTATTGGCTGTGCTGTGTGATAGCACAACAGGGCCTTTATAATGCTCTCGGCAGAGCTATTTATATACTCCGACTCAACTAAGTACCCTTTCCTCTGCTGGTGTTCTTCCACAGCCTCCAAAAGAAAGTAATTTGCCCAAATAAAAGAAGTATGGATTAGCATCACCCAGAGCACAGGATGCTGCAGAGGCAAAGTCTTTATAGAGCTCACATTAAATGCCATAACTTTTTGTTGAATGATAAAATGCAGGTTAGCCCACAGTGAAGAAATGCAATTTTTTCCCTCAAGCAGGCTTAGATAATTAGAATCTGGTTTGCCTGCACCTGAGTTCAATACACTATATTAGGTCAAGGTCTGTGGACCATGGGGCCACCTGGTTATCAGTGAATTCCTTTATAAACTTTTCAGATCAAAACTTTAAAAAATGTGGATCAAAAGGCACCTTTTGACTAGAGATAATTTTAAAGTTAGGTAAGTGAAAATGTAAATAACATTGCTATACATGGTGCACAAGAAAGAGGGTGAGAATAAAACTAATAACAACACAGTGAGAAAAATATTATTTGTCCTTAGATATCTAAATAAATGGTTGATGATTTTAAACTGACAGTTAAATACATTAGAAGATAACATCATAATTCTTCTCAATATGCCATGCTTGGGTTGCCAGTGGATCTATGCTTTCTAACTTTCCTTCTTTCTCCAAATTTGCATGAAACCTTTGTGTGTTCTTGAATTCATTCAGACTTCATTAGTAGCACAATTCTCCTGCTTTCAAAAGGACAAAGCTGACATGAGATGTGCTCTCTCTTATCTGATACAACCAACAAGGCTGTGATGCAAGCTGACATTTGTATTCACATTAAAAGGTATGATATTTGGATTCACTTGTATTCATTCAGGACATGATCAACAGCATGACTTTAAAAATAGCATAAAATGCATAAAAATAATAAGGGAAAGATATACTAGCAGAATGCAATGCTCCAATCCAGTTAATGTCATGCTAACCAAAAGGATGCAGAAAATGTCAATTTTCTATGGTTAAGTCAGACTGCAGATGTGTATGCAGTTACAGAAAAAAAATTAGGCTAAAAATGGTCTTCATTCTGTATGTATTCTTTACTTGGTTAAGAGTTTACAAGAATAGACAGCCACAACATTTTATTTCCACACCTACATTTTCTTGGTCTTACTAGTACTATAAAATAAATGTCAATAGAGCATAAAGAAAATCTAAAATTATCTGCCAGATGTTTAAAAATTAAGTATTGTTTTATGCTGTTCATAAAGAAAATTCATGTGTGTGTTTTTGTCAAGTATAAATTTCTTTCTTTCTGAGAAATTATCTTGAATACTCTTTCAATGCTGATGCCCCTGTTATTACTTGGCTTACTTTCTCTGTATGGCATAAAAATTGAGTATAATAATTTATTTAAACAACATCAATTTAATAGGTTATACTATGTAAGGTCTTATAAGAACTAATAAAAATGCGGGCCTGATAGATATGTTTTCTAATTTTCAAATGCATAGAATTGACAAATACTTGCCAGTTAACTTATATTTGCAAGGTTGTTGATATTAAGGTGAAGCCTTCCATTAGTAGAGGAAGGCTAATTTAAGAGTGGAATTTTAGTGCAGGTGAGATGGCTCAGCCCTTAAAAGTGCTTCTTGCTCTTCCAAAGAAGATAAGTTTAGTTTCCAATAGCCATAACTGATGTCTCACAACTTCCTGTAACTGCTTCTCTGGGAGATTTGTGGCATTCATCTGGCCTCTCTAGCCACTACACACATGACATGCATAGGCACAGACACATACTCACAAATAAGTATTAAAAAATCAGCTTTTTTTCTTTTTTTTTTATTAGCTATTTTCTTAATTTACATTTCAAATGATATCCCGAAAATTCCCTCCCCCCTCCTCCCACCCTGTTCCCCTGCCTACCCACTCCCACTTCTTGGCCCTGGCGTTCCCCTGTATTGGGGTATATAAAGATTGCAATACCAAGGGGCCTCTCCTCCCAATGATGGCCAATTAGGCCATCTTCTGCTACACGTAGAGCTAGAGACACAAGTTCTGGGGGTTCTGGTTAGTTCATATTGTTGTTCCTCTTCTAAGGTTGCAGATCCCTTCAGCTCCTGGGGTTCTATCTCTAGCTTCTTCATTGTGGGCCCTGTGTTCTATCATATAGATGAATGTGAGCATCCACTTCTGTACGAGACAGCTATATCAGGGTCCCTTAAGTAGACACTAGCTGTCCTATGCAATAGAGTTTAATGACTGATTATGGGATGGAAAATCAGCTTTTAATATGATTCAAACAACTACAAAATCTTTTGTCTGAAAAAAAATCACAATGTTGTATATCTTTAAAAGCATGAAGATCTTTAAAAGCATGAAGCAGAATCTACCTCGCTTGATTATTCTTGAGCAACTTCTCAGAAAAGATGTTCATCTTCTGAAATTGTTTATTTATATATTTGTGAAAAAAATGACATTTCTCTAAAAATGTATGTTGGAAATTGGCATGTTGGAACATTTAAAACTTCAAAGTCACCTGAACATATTAAGCCCTCTCAAAAGTCATGTAACTAGGAAAAGTGTTAATCATCTTTGACACATTTTAAAACATATATATGTTTGTTGGCTTATTTTATAGTTTTAATTGATACCAAAAGAAGCAAGCATTTTAGAAAACACATTTTAAGCATATTGGATGATATTTTTTAAGTAACTATGATTAAAAAGTAATCAAGCCTAAAATGTACATTAATTTTTATTTTATCTATCGTCTATCTGTCACCTATCAATCTGTATATGAGTTCGTACAGCACTCACTGGTAGGTATTATCTCTGTTCTGTATAGGAGGTAACTTAGATTCATGAACAATTTTGGTGATATTTGCCATCATTAGTTTGGGGTGAGAATGCTGTCACATACCAAATCCACACATGATTTCAAAGGTGATAATTATTTGTATTTTATTATTTTATCTCAAAACTCTTGTTTTGCTTGGTTAGGTTCACTGCACCTTTTATGTTTCATTTTGACCATTAGAAATAGGACAAGTAACTATTTAGTCGTTGGTAATTATGTACTTGTTACTAAGTTAAGATAGTAGCAGCTATGATTTGTAAAGATTACTCTTCAAGAAACATGGAAAAGTATTTAAATGGTGTGCAAAAGCAGTCTTTGGTAGGACCAAAGAGAAACATACTGAAACATTTGGAATTTTTTTATATGTACCATAGAGGGTGAGATAAGTATGTTATTGTCTTAGATTTCTGTGCTTATATTTTGTGGATCATCATTACCACTCTGCCTTTATAACTTCCTCTCATTCTGAGTGTCCTGAGTTCTTGTGGGGCATTGAAATCCAGTGCCTTTTGTTAGCAGTGCTCCTTTTCTTCAATGACTACTATGAAAAGGGTAAAGGATTAAAAAGAATCTCACAAACAGGATATTTGGTCTCCAATCAGAAGTACTACTCATTTTCAAGTTTCCTTGACTTTTAGCCACTATCAGTTTATTATTTCTTGTCTACATTCACATTCCCTTGTGTTTTTTAAATGTAAATATTTACATTGTAGTCATTGCCTCCCCTCAGTACGCCTCAGAGAGGGTGCTCCCCCTTCATCAGACCTCCCTGCTTCCCTGGGCCCACGTCTCTCCAGGACTAAGTGCATCTCCTCCCACTGAGGGCCGACAGAGATCTCTGTTGTATTTGTGAGATGGGGTGGACTCTACTAATTCCCTCTCCCCACTGTAGGACATTTAATCTAAGGTTCCTCCCTTTGGGTTCTGAGAGTCTTTCACCCCCCCACCCCACCAGGTCTCTTGTATAGTCTAGAGGGGCCCCCATCTCCTACCTTCTGAGGTTGCCTATTTTGATTCTTTCTTCTGGCCCTTAGGGCTTCAGTCCTTTCACCCCCAAATACCTGATCATGCTCCTCTCTTCCCTTCCTTGTTGCCTTTCCCAGGTCTCTCCCTCCCTCCCTCCCTCCCTCCCTCCCTCCCTCCTTCTGTGATTGCTTTCTTCTCCCTTCCAAGTGAGATTGAGGCATCCTCTCTTGGACCCTTCAGCTTCTTAGCCTTGAGTTCTGTGGATTATATCCTGGGAATTTTGTACATTTTTGGCTAATAACTACTTATTAATGAGTACATACCCTGCCTATCCTTTTCAGTCTGAGTTATCTCACTCAGGATATTTTTTAGTTCCATCCATTTGTCTGCAAAACTCTGGATGCCCTCTTTCTTAATACCTGAGTAGTATTCCATAGTGTAAATGTATCACATTTTCTGTATTCATTCTTCTGTCATGGGACATCTGGGTTGTTTCCAGATTCTGACTATCACATAGTCTAGGCTGCTATGAACATAGTACATAGTGGAATAAGTTCCCTGGTGGGATGGTGGGGCATCTTTTGGGTATATGCCCAAGAGTGGTATACCTGGCTCTTCAAGTAGATATATTTCTAGATTTCTGAGGAACCCCCTTTAAGTGCTTTTTAGCCATTTGGAACTTTTTTGTAGTAAATTCTGTTTAGCTCTGTCTCCAATTTTTTTTTTTTTTTTTTTGGTTTTTCGAGACAGGGTTTCTCTGTGTAGCCCTGGCTGTCCTGGAACTCACTTTGTAGACCAGGCAGGCCTCAAACTCAGAAATCTACCTGCCTCTGTCTCCCATTTTTTAATTGGGTTATTTTGTTTGTTAGAGGCTAACTTCTTGAGTTCTTTAGTATATTTTGGATACTAGCCCTCTGTCAGATGTAAGGTAGTGAGGACTTTTTCCCAATCTGTATTTTGCTGATTTGTCCTATTGACTATGTGTTTCACTTTTACAGAAGCTTTTCAATTTTATGAGTTCTAATTTATCAATTGTTGATCTTAGATCCTGAGCCACTGGTGTTCTATTCAGGAAATTTTCCCCTGTGCTAATGAGTTCAGGATCTTTCTCTCTTTGTATTCTATTAGATTCAGTATATCTGCTTTTATGTTAAAGTTCTTGATACATTTGGATTTGAGCTTTGTCAAAGGTGATACATTTGGATCTATTTTCATTCTCCTACCTACAGACTGCCATTTTGACCAGAACCATTTGTTGAAAATGCTTTTTTCCCACACTGTATGTTTTTTGGCTTCTTCTTCAAAGATCTAGAGTCCATAAGTGTGTGTGTGTGTGTGTGTGTGTGTGTGTGTGTGTTTACTTCTGTGTCTTCTATTCTCTTTCCATTGATCAACCTGTCTATTTTAGTATTGCTTTGTAGTACAGCTTGAGGTTAGAAATGTTGATTCCTTAAGTTTTTTAATTGTTGAAACTTGTTATGACCATTCTGTTTTTTTTTTCCACATTAACTTCATAATTGTTCTTTCCATGTGTGTGAAGAATTGTGTTGGAATTCTGGTTGGGTTTGTATTGAATCTGTAGATTCAATCAAATCAATGTATTATACTACAAAAAAAAAAAAAAACTCAAGAAAAAAGCCACAAGATCTTCTCATTAGATGTTGAAAAAGCCTTTGACAAAATACAACACTCCTTCTTGTTAAAAGTTTTGGAGAGATTAGGAATTCATGGTACATACCTAAATATAATAAAAGCAATATATAGCAATATATAACCAACATCAAATTAAATGAAGAAAAACTAGAAGCAATCCCTCTAAAATACAGGACAAGACAAGGTTGTCCAGTCTCTCCCTATTTATTCAATATAGTACTCAAAGTTCTATCTAAAGCAACTAGACAACAAAAGGAGATCAATGGGATACATATTTGAAAGGAATAAGTCAGAGTATCATTATTTCCACATGATTTGATAGTATATGTAAGCAACCCACAAAATTCCACCAGAGAACTCCTATGGCTAATAAATAACTTCAGCAAAGTGGTAGGATATAAAAAAATTAACTCAAACAAGTCAGTAGCCTTCCTTTATATAATGATAAACAAGCTGGGAAAGAAATTAGGAAAACTCCCCTCAGATTTCTAACCATCTCTGATCATGGTTCCTTTTTTTTTTTAAGTTTTGTTTTTGTTTTGATGATGGTATTACCCACATTGCAGGAAGGACAAAGGAATTCCTAAGGTTCCATGCCTATCAGTCTACTTGTATTTGTATCTGTGCTCTGACTTCTTTTATGTTGTCAGATAATGCTTCACAAGCTCTATGGCCATGATCTTTGTTTTACAATCAAGTTTCTCAGAAATCTTATGCACTCAAGAATTTTCCTTATGAGCTCCCTCAAAACTATTCTATTCTGGTGTTTCCCCAATCAATCCACTAAAATGGATGTTGTTGTAAATAATACTTATCTCTTAGCCAGGCGTGGTGGTACATGCCTTTAATCCCAGCACTTGGGAGGCAGAGGCAGGCAGATTTCTGAGATCGAGGCCAGCCTGGTCTACAAAGTGAGTGCCAGGACAGCCAGGGCTACACAGAGAAACCCTGTCTCGAAAAACAAAAACAACAAAAAAAAAAAACCAAAAACCAAAACAAACAAACAAATAATACTTATCTCTGTTCTAAAATATGAATACTACTATTTTTCTTTATCTTAAATTTTGGCAATGCTGTTAGCTAAGTTTCTGGTGCTTTTCTTCTCGGAAAATGTTCTTCAATTATGCTCTAAGTCACCTTGAATGCCTTGCCAGGTGACTGCTCTTTTTAGTTTTTTTGCTTAATCTGTCAAGGCACAAGATTGCTAGATCATTCCTCATGTTGTTAGGTCTCACTGAACTCAACTAGTCTCTGGCTTTTAATTGATCTGTCTTCCAAGGGACTCTTATCCAAATACTTACATCTCAGATCTCTTCTACTTGGAATCACATCAATACTAACAGAGTACCAGTGGATACCTCAAAATGTCCCAAATCAAAAATGCAACATGTCTCTATTGTACTTTCTTCTATGACTTTTCCTGTATTTCTAAATATACGTCCAGAAGCAGAGCTGATGCATGTTTAGTTAGTTAAGTTCTAAACTCTTTGGCATGAAAAAGTACTTCTCAGGTTACAGAAAGAGAAACTTGTGTACTAACACAGCCTTCAATTCCTCAACCAACAATCTGCCATGTCCCCAAGATGAGCTGGGGCAATGGTGGTGCTGAAAATTGGTGGGAATGATCAACCAATGTTTGGTTTACCTTGAGGTCCACAACACAAGAGGTAGTCATGCTCTACACTGACCAGATGGCCAGGATCCAGAGGTTGGATAGTACAGAGAGCTACAGTAGAACCAAACATTACTGTAAAAGGAAAATCAATGAAATGATTCTTTTTTTCTTTTCTTTTCTTTTTTCTTTTCGAGACAGGGTTTCTCTGTGTAGCCCTGGCTGTCCTGGAACTCACTTTGTAGACCAGGCTGGCCTCGAACTCAGAAACCCACTTGCTTCTGCCTCCCGAGCGCTGGGATTAAAGGTGTGCGCCACCCCGGCCGGCATGAAATGATTCTTAATGATTTTATACTCATAAATTGGTGCCTGGTCAAGTTGTCATCACAGAGGCTTCTTCTGAGAGCAGAAGGTAGCAAGTGCGGAGCTAAGAACCTGACATTGTGTGGAGAGAGTCTGCTTTTCAACATCTCCACTGAGTTCCTTCCCTTAGAGATGGGGAATCCATCAGAGAAGGGTCAGAAAGACTGTAGGGGTCAGAGCGGATGGAGGACACAAGGAGAACGTGTCCCACTGAATCAACTAAGCAGAAATGGTATGGGCTAATAGAGACTGAAGCAGCAAGCACGATGCTTGGATGAATCTGCACTAGGTTCTTGTATGTTATGGCTGTTAGCTTTGTGTTTTGTTTGTTTGTTTGTTTGTTTGTTTTGTGGAAGCAGGTGTGTCTCTGACTCTTCTCTGTTCTTGGGAATCATTTTTTAGCCTATTCAGTTGCTGTGTACATGTAAAGACTTTTGCTTTGTTTTATTTTATCTTGTTTTGTTTTGTTTACCAGTCATCTTGGAGCTCTTTCTTACTTTGATACCTGCTCTTTTAAAAAAGAAAACAGACGATATTGTAATGGAAGAGAGAAGATGTGCAGAGCAGCACTGGGAGAAGGGAGTGGAGTAAATATGTGCTCAAGATGTATTGTACTAGAAAGGAGGTGGGTCTGTGCATGGAGCCTGTGGACAGCAGGAGCAACGTGGCTTCTGTGACAGGCCCGTTTCGGGCCTTCATCTTCAGCCAGGAAGCAGATCTAGGCTCCAGACCCCTGTGCTCCTTCTCTGCCAGGAAGGAGGTAGCTGCTGGGGAGAGCTCTGGCCTCCACAGAAGCAGGTGAGTGAGCCATCTTGGGTCCCAGATCCCTCAGAGAGCAGTCTGCACAGGAGAGCCTGCATAGCTTCTGGGACAGGCCCCAGTTTGGGCCCTCATCTTCAGTCAGGAGGCAGATCTGAGCTCCAGACCTCTGCACTCCTTCCCCTTCAGAGGAGAGTTGGCCTGCAGAGAGTACTCAAGAGAGAGCTGGACTCCCAGGAGTGCTGAAAGAGGCTAACACAGTCAAAGGAGGAACAAGCTCCAGCCAGAGATGGCTAAAATGACTAATACCAGAGATTACCAGATGGCAAAAGGCAAACATAAGACTCTTACTAACTTTTATCCAGCTACTGCACGGATGCTGTTTATCAGGTTTAGTAGTTCTCTGGTGAAATTTTTGGGGTCACTTATATATACACTATCATATCATCTGCAAACAGTGATATTTTGACTTCTTCCTTTCCAATTTGTATCCCCTTGATCCCCTTTTGTTGTCAAAATGTTCTGGCTAGGACTTTAAGTACTATATTGAATAGGTAGGGAGAAAGTTGACAGCCTTGTCTAGTCCCTGATTTATTGAGATTGCTTCGAGTTTCTCTCCATTTAGTTTGATGTTGGCTGCTGATTTGCTGTAGATTGCTTTAATTACAGAAGTGGATGCTCACAGTCATCTATATGATGGAACACAGGGCCCCCAACGGAGAAGCTAGAGAAAGTACCCCAGAAGATGAACAGGGGTCTACAATCCTAAAAGAGGAACAACAATATGAACTAACCAGAATCCCCAGAGCTTGTGACTATAGCTGCAATGTAGCAGAAGATGGCCTAGTTGGCTATCATTGGGAAGAGAGGCCCCTTGGTATTGCAAACTTTATATGCCCCAATACAGGGGAACACTAGGGCCAAGAAGTGGGAGTGGGTGGGTAGGGAAGCAGGCAGGGGGAGGGTATAGGGAACTTTCAGGATAGCATTTGAAATGTAAATTAAGAAAATATCTAATAAAAAAAGAGAATCTTACTAACAGAAATCAAGACCACTCACCATCATCAGAACATAGCACTCCCATCTCAGTGAGTCCTGGATACCCCAACACACGTGAAAAGCAAGATTTGTATTTAAAATAGTATCTCATGATGCTGGTAGAGGATTTTAAGAAGGAAATTAATAACTCACTTAAAGAAATACAGGAGAACACAGCTAAACAGGTAGAAGGCCTTACAGAGGAAGTACAAAATCCCTTAAAGAATTACAGGAAAAGACAACCAAACAGGTGATAGTATTGCAAACTGTATGAGCCCCAGTACAGGGGAACACCAGGGTCTAGAAGTGGGAGTGGGGGGGTAGGGGAGCAGGGAGGGGGAGAGGGTATAGGGGACTTTCTGGATAGCATTTGAAATGTAAATGAATAAAATATCTAATAAAAAAATAAAATAAAAATGCTTAATTTCACTCAAAAAGAAAGGAATTTATATCTAATCATAAGAAAATTAATAAAAAATAAGAAGAAAATAAAGATAGAAAAGCTACTTGAACTGTCCAGCCTTAGATAAATTTATAACATGTAAACATTTCACTTGTCATTAAGAAATGTTGGGTACATGCTCGCTTCGGCAGCACATATACTAAAATTGGAACAATACAGAGAAGATTAGCATGGCCCCTGCGCAAGGATGACACACAAATTCGTGAAGCGTTCCATATTTTTTCTTGTGAAAACCCACACCAGAGTCTCTGTTCAGAGGACCCAGGCTCCAGCTGTGGCTACCACATAAGAGTTTTGTACAAGAAAAATAAAGGAATTAAGTCTGTTAAAAAAAAAAAAAAGAAATGTTGGGTACATCTAAGTTCATGGTTTGTGGAAAACAGCATTTTCAACCAATGGTGCTGGATCAAATGGTGGTTATCATGTAGAAGAATGAGAATTGATCCATTCTTATCTCCTTGTACAAAGCTTAAGTCTAAGTGGATCAAAGAACTCCACCGAAAACCAGAGACATTAAAATTTATAGGGGAGAAAGTGGGGGAAAGCCTCGAAGATATGGGCACTAGGGAAAAATTCCTAAACAGAACTGCAATGGCTTGTGCTATAATATCAAAATTGACAAATGGGACCTCATGAAATTACAAAGCTTCTGTAAGGCAAAAGACACTGTCAATAAGACAAAAAGGCCACCAACAGATTGGGGAAGGATTTTTACCAATCCTAAATCAGATAGGGGACTAATATCCAATATATACAGAGAGCTCAAGAAGCTGGTCTCCAGAAATTCAAATAACCCCATTAAAAATGGGGCACAGGGCTAAACAAAGAATTCTCAAGTGAGGAATACTGAATGGCTGAGAAGCACCTGAAAAAATGTTTAACATCCTTAATTATCAGGGAAATGCAAATCAAAACAACCTTAAAATTCCACCTCACTCCAGTCAGAATGGCTAAGATCAAAAACTCAGATGACAGCAGATGCTGGCAAGGACTTAAAGAAAGAGGAACACTCCTTCATTTCTGGTAGGATTAGAAGCTGGTACAACCACTCTGGAATCAGTCTGGAGGTTCCTCAGACAATTGGACATAGTACTACTGGAAGATCCAGCAATACCTCTCTTGGCATATACCCAGAAGATGTTCCAACTGGTAACAAGGACACATGCTCCACTATGTTCATAGCAGCCTTTATTTATAATAGCCAGAAGCTGGAAAGAACCCAGATGTCCCTCAACAGAGGAATGGATACAGAAAATGTGGTACATCTACACAATGGAGTACTATTCTGCTATTAAAAAAAATGAATTTATGAAATACTTGGGCAAATGGATGTATCTGGAGGATATCATCCTTAGTGAGGTAACCCAATCACAAAAGAAGTCATTGGGTATGCACTCACTGATAAATGGATATTAGCCCAGAAACTTAGAATATCCAAGATACAATTTGCAAAACATAAGAACATCAAGAAGGAAGACCAGCTCGTGGATACTTCATTCCTCCTGTGAAGAGGAAACAAAATACCCATGAAAGGAGTTACAGAGACAAAGTTTGAAGCTAAGATGAAAGGATGGACCATTCAGAGACTACCCCACCTGGGTTCCATCCCATAATCAGCCACCAAACCCAGACACTATTGCATATGCCAGCAAGATTTTGCTGAAAGGACCTTGATATAGCTATCTTGAGTGAGCCTATGCTAGTGCCTGGCAAATGCAGAAAGGGATGCTCATATACATCTATAGGATGGAGCACAGGGCCCCCAATGGAGGAGCTAGAGAAATTACCCAATGAGCTGAAGGGGTCCACAACCCTTTAGGTGGAACAACAATATGAACTAACCAGTACCCTCAGAGCTCGTGTCTCTAGCTGCATATGTTGCAGAAGATGGCCTAGTTGGCCATCATGAGGTCGCTTTGTCTTACAAACTTTATATGCCCCAGTTCAGGGGAACGCCAGGGCCAAGAAGTGGGAGTGGATGGGTAGGCATGCAGGGCGGGGGGGAGGGTATAGGGAATTTCAGGATAGCATTTGAAATGTAAATAAATATCTAATAAAAAATGTCCAAACAAAGCAATATGAGACAAAATTCTGTAAAAATAACATCATTGGTTTTATGTTGGCCATGTACTCATTGACACAAGGCCTGTCCTTAAGTGTAGTTAATACACACAATGAAGCTCCATTGGAAAAACCTAATTATTTTTTTTATGGAAGCAGATATCAACTTCAGACAGCTTCTTGATTAAAGGTAGGAGGCTCTGTTCATTCCAAGTATCAATTTCACTTCTTGAATGTCTCTTTCCCTTGTTTGCCTTTGAAATATTATGAATTATTTTTTTTTAATTTCCTTCATTGAGGACATTTTCCTTGTTATCAAAAGTTTTATTTATAATAAAAGTCTAACCTTTAACTAAAATGTATTAGATAAAGGAACTCAACTTCCTGGAATAGAAAATGGTTATAGAAAAGTAAGTCTACCTCTTTTATGGATTTTCAGAATTTTCATCAGTGAAATACAAATCAAAATAACCCTGAGATTCCACCTCACACCAGTCAGAATGGATAAGCTCAAA